>JXOV01010612.1:19380-69665 GCA_001014945.1 Clogmia albipunctata | reverse complement strand
AAGCTGTTCTTTTTTGTATGAATTTAGCTTGCTGCCTTTCTAGGTGGCGCGCGTCAAATATTTTATAATGAGAAAAATATAAATGTTTAAAAACTAGTTGGAACAATAATTTTAAATATTTATTTAGTTTCAAATAAACTAGATTTCTACAAAAAGACTTTGTGTCTAAAAGATAATATCCAAATTATAATACAATTGTTAACACTAATTCATATTGCCCATAAAACATTATTTCATTCTATTTTATGAAATGGTTCTCCTTTAAGTTGATGCTTTTGGAATGATGACAATTATAAAATTGTAGTTGCGGGCTCCGTTGATGGAGAGGTTTCAAATGGATGACAGAGGATGTGAGTGAGTGCTGTGATAAATCGAGGCTTGTGGTTTACCGAGTCACATTTACTGACCAACTTGGACTTCCCACACCTCTGTGGAAATTAATCGATGTGCTTTCCCATATTTCCTTAAAATTGTCAACAATTAATCACTTCTATATTTTTATCGTAATTATATTAGAACACATTTAAATTTAATGGAAATTTAGTGTGAGTTTTCAATTAAATTTTTTATTTGTGATTTAATTTTCAATTAAGGATTAGTTTGGAAATGCACTATTTTCAAACCGATTATCTCTTTTTTTTAAAATTAATTCCATTAAAGTAAAAGTTTTAACGATTAAATGGTGATATAATTATATATTTTAGTATTAAAAAGAGATTTTATAACCTCTCCTTTTTTAAAGTGATGGAAACAAAATTAAAATACTAGTAATTTTTGTTCGAAGTCATTTACCATAAAAGTGTGTTTTTGCGAAGGCGCAACCGATGACGTGAATAAACCCTTCGAGTAGACTTATTTAATTAAGGACAAAGAAATGCTTTTTGTCTCAATTTTATTAAATTATAAATTACATTCAAACCAATATTGTATATGGCTTCTCTTCCAAGCTTACCCTATGTTTCATTAGATTTTGTACTGTATATAACAATCGCTTCCTATTTTAAAAGTTTCGCTTTTAATTGAGTCTTGATGTTGGCTGACGAAAACCCCAATATTGGGAAAAATTAATTTTATATATTTAAATTAGTAATTACTAGCAATTATTTTTCATTAAGAGTAATTTACTAAAATGCCAATATTAATTAAGTATAAAACGATTTCCACGTCCGCTCTTATTAAAATTAACGCCGAGGTAATTAGACTCTAATTTTCTATTCATCCTGCTGACTCTTTGCTTTTGATTGGGGCTAGCTCGAATTGGCGCTGCTTTTGTTTGGGTTCACGAAATTTCAACAGCCACAAAGACAGGCAGATTAAATTCACTCCGCACCAAAAACCGACGAGATCTGAACTGAGAGAGCAGAAGAAACCTCTGTACACGAATTGCATTCATAATGACTTAATCTATTTGTATAAGAAAATAATGGTGAATGAATGGAATTAATTAAAACTATTCCCAAAAAGCGTAGCTCAACCGATCTCCCCGCAGCACCAGGGGAATAGAATGCTGGATGGACCAATTTTTGTGCTCTCCTAAAAAGGGGTTTTCGTATTCGGTACACGATAATAATTTTCTCTGTCGCCCATCTTTCGGCTCCAGTTCCGACGACCATGGCCATGGCGCTCCACTTTTTGTGCTGGCGTTGCATAATTGTAAATTCATTTAATTTAATACCATGCATGAATAGTAATAATGATACAAACTGTAAACATAAATTAAACAAGCAAGAATGGGATTCAAATTTATGCACTATTCTTCCCAGAATGCTGAATAATAAAAGGGTGGGTTGATTGAAATGACTTTCAAAAAGGCATTTACTAACCAAAATTTAAACAGATAAATCTGGGATGAAAAAAGGTGGAAAAATTCCGGAAAACAAAATAAATTAATAAAAAAATGTCCTTAGGAAAAATTACAAAATTACGTTTTTTTGTTTGAAACGGAACCACAATATCCCGAACTCTTTAAAAATACCTTTTAAATTTTGGTTACCTTAAATTGATATTTGTCCTGTCACAGGTTAATGACAATAAGAAAAACAACAATTTGAAGAAAGTGAAAAGTTGAAATATATTTTTATGTAAAACACAAAAATAAAACGTACTTCAATATAATCCACTTATCTTCCTTTCACCTAACATATAATTTAAAAAAAATAGGTTTATAATTTTAATTTTTTATTGAGTCTTGTATTTGACTTTCGTTTTCTCTTAGAAAAACACATGAGTATACGCCTTTTTCTGTCTCGTGGCCGATGTGGTAACGCATCCGGCTGCCTCTTCGGAGTCAAGGGTTCGATCCCTGGGCTGGTAGGATTGACTGGGTCCGTTTTCAACTGATCTAGGTGCTATTAATTGACTAATAATACACTGAAAACAAATAGTCACCGAAATGTCGAAAACCCGTTGCTTGAGGTTGAGACCCCCCATGTTCCTTACAGGAATTGAAAGGGGGAAAAATCCGCCTTTTTTAACAAATAATTATTGTATTAAATGGGGAAATATTTTTTTTTAAATTTTCTACAGAATTTTTTCAAAAATGCATGAAGTCTTGTATGAATTTCGATTGATAATCCTAATCAAACAGTTTTTAAAATAAAGAACCCGTTAAACCTAAACTATCTACTTGAATTGCCAATACTATTTATTCGAATCAGAGCGTTTTAAAAGCTTGACTTCATAAAAACAGTTAGATAAACAGGATCATTCTATAACACCAATAATTCGCTGCCTTTCAATGAATAGATACAGGTGAAATTATGGTAAGGGAGGCCTTGTTAGTAGTATGAGTCAGTGTTCTGTTTCGATGGCAAAAACTTGTAAATAAATGGGTTATATATAGAATTATTTTTACAAGGTGTTTTTTTTATTCCTTTTCATCCCAACAAGGGGACATATGGCACTTTCAAAGCAAGTTTTGTCTGTGTTTCGTTAATCATTGTTAATTGGAATGAGTGATTAGCTCATTGTCAATTGTCCAATCTTGTTTCACATCGAAAACTGGTTTTTGTGTACTATATTTCTATGAGATGGTGTGTTCCATTCTCTTCCACAATTTAACAGTTCATTCAATGGACTGGAACACGACGAGGAAAGTACGAGATAGAAAAATTAGGAATTTGGATAGGAAATCTTTCAAATACAGAATTGTAAACGAAAGAAGAAAGAAAGGAAAAGAAGTTTATTAGGAAAAGCGTTACTTGGATAATGATCGGAATTCGAACCCGGCACCTCCTGGGAATAGATCAAGAGCGCTATCAACTCGACCATAGAGGCTATTCTACAAGGTGTTAAATATATAAAATAACAAGTAATGTTTCGAAAACAGGATATTCAATAGTTTGGGCTTTTGAAAACTTTGATTACGGCAACCTAAATTTGTCCGATTTTCTTTAAAAAATGCTAGAGACAATGACGAGAAGTTACAAAATTCCTCACATTTAACCACTGAATAATTACATTATTGAACTGAATGACTTATTAAAAAACTCCGATTTCAAAAGAGTTATTTTTAAATCCCGAAATTCCAGTCACTGAGCGGGAAAATTCACATATTCCAATTATCAAATATTGATTTCTGACCTCAGAACCTTCATTTAATGGTGCCTAGGAATGGCTGAACATGTTTGAACTTTATGTGTTATTTGGGTTTTGGTAAGGAAGATAAATACTACGTTTAATAGTCGTTTTATGTTATCAACCGACCCTAGAACAAGTGTTCGCTAATATGTACAGTGGGAAGAAGGCTCTGATAGCAAAGCTCTTAAGTAAATTTATTAAGTTTCTTACCCCTCATCCATCCAGGCATGGAGAGACTGATCTGATGCGGATGTATGTACGTATATATCTGGGAATAATGTGTGCCAGAGCCGTTTATTCTGAGAAGAGTGATGTGTTGGTTCTAGAAAAGTGGGAATAAGTTTCCTGCAGATTGTTATCCACTTCCCTCCTCGACCTCACTCTCTCTCTCTCTCTCCATCGCTCGGCTGCAAACCAATATTGGAGTTTAATAGTCAAAGTTTTACGTCAACAGAATTTTCATACAAAATTCAATAGGTTTTAATGAAGAAAATTCTGTTTACCCTCCCCAAATCAACTTTTCCAGCACACTCTTACTCACACACTGATGCACATTGATAGAGATAGAATAGAAAGTGTGGCGAAGATGAGCTCAGCGATTTAATTCGACTTGAATTTGCCTAAAAACCAGTAATTTAAAAGCAGTTATGATTTTCCTTTCATTATTCTGTATCCTGTCTTCGCTACCATTACAAAAGTTTGCCAATTTATTATGGAAATTATCAACCACAAATGATGTCCTTTGAATATTTTTTTCCATACGTTCTCGTACACTTTCTCAGCCATATTTTAGAACTTTGAACATAAAATAATTTTTTTTTTTCAGTTTGTACAGAAATATTCCAAAGTCACAAACCGCATTTCCACAATTCGAATTTGCATGGCAAAAAGTTTTCATCTGAAATTGGCCAGACTTTGACGTGCAGTTTGGGACCGATGTATCTTTATCAACAGAAGTTCTTTTCAGATTTCTCGAAAACGTAAATAAAGTTCAGTTCGTAAATTTGTCATGCCTCTCAGTTCGACATCGGGGGAATGGAGATAAATATATATAAATATCAAAAACTTGTTGACTTGAAATAAAATGCCCTAAAGCTTTATAGTTTAATTTTGCTCAATTACAGTTTTGGTAAGCAGTATTTCAAGCACTGGCTTTAATTAATTTCTTGGAATTATTTAGAGTAAAAAATTTAATTGTATATTAGGTTTCAATTGTTCCTGGAAGGGATTAATTGTACTTTTCTATTTATTAATGTTTATTAGATAAGTTACAACAAAAATTTGTCTGGATATTTTCAACTGACTTCTGTTATTAGATGATATGAAAACTATAAAAATTTCCACAAAATTTCATTCCGTTTGGTTTTTACAAAAATTATAAAATTTTAGATAAGTTGAAGTCATTATTTTTTTTAAGTTTATCTTTTTAAATATACGTGTATACTGGCTATTACTTTGTTTTCCAAAATGTATCTTTCTCTAAGTGTATAATAGATACCTTAACAACAACAATTTTCACCATTTTGCCCGAAAGGACTAATTGTTTATTATTAGATTATTACTGGTTTTATAGAAAAATTTCAGTTATCATACAACCGAATACAGTCGACTTTCGATAATTCAAACCTTCGATAATTCTAACCTTTCCGAGGTCCCTACAAAATCTCTAAATATTTCGAACTAAATACATACAATGTTGTGCTCAAAACAAAACCATGGGGTAATGCGAAATCATTGGCGTCTAATACTCGTCCCTTGAAGGTTCGAATTATTAACAATCGAGTGTACTTTAGCGTTTTTGTTGTAAGTGGGGTGATTTGTTCTAATCATTCGTGGGTCTAATTTACATTCTTAAGTCCAATTGAAAGCATTTCCGCTTGGACTATACTTGGATATTTTCAAAGCAGTTCGGAGGTTCTGGTCTGAGGATTGGCAACACCAATGCTAGTACATGTTTCTGCCTTAGATCCATCAGTGCACCAAAAGTTGGCTTTGCTGGCTTTACATACTTTAGGGTGTGATTAAAGACTCTTTAAATCAATTCAGCTTCAGAATGACGGTCTCAATGTTTCTATTCCTATCAATCATTCCATACATCTCAAAGAACGGTACAAGAACTTGGAATTGGTTCTTTGCAAATTAAAATATAATTGCGTTCCGTCAAAAATAAGAATGGGTTTGCTTTAAAGTCCGTCTGAGTGGTCAAGTGGTTAGCACCCTTGTCTGCCTCCTCGAAGGTCGTGGGATCAAATCCCGGGCGGACATTTTTTAACACGAAAAAAGTTTTTCCATTTGTGTATATCAATAACATTGCAAAATAATATTCGTAGTGAATTATAAAGTAATGGTGCAAAAGTATAAATAAAATGGAAGGATTGACTGGGTCCATTTACAACTGATCCAGGTGCTATTAATTGACTAATAATACACTGAAAACAAATAGTCACGAGAAGTCTAACACCGTTGGTTGAGGTTGAGACTACCCCAAGTTCCGTACTGGAATGTAGTGGGAACATATTATTATATTGCTTTAAAGTAAACATTATTTTTTATGATATTCGTTTTGAATCTGGGTAATATTTGAATAATAAAAATAAATTGATGACTATACAATTGCTTTTGTAATTTGATGAGTTCCAAAGACTAATTATTAAAAAGGCCCCTCGATATCTAAGCTTCGATATGTTGTTTTAAAACTGAAGCTTAAAATAGGAATAATCGTCTTATTAACCAATAAGTATTTAAAGCTCTTAACATGTATATCAATGTTAAGTATTTGAGTAATGGCAAAATAACAGTATTTTTAAGTATACTTTAAGTACTATACAAATTGGCGAATTTGAAATTCATAATGGTTATAAACTTATTTAAAGTGAAAAAAGGAAACTGTGCATTGAAAATGATTCAAAGAACTGTTTCCAAATAGTGAATTGAAAGTAATTTGATAAAAGTCTTGCTCAGTGGAAAATTCATGTCTTTCCACTCAGACTGCTCGTGAATTGAATTTGTTTTGCAAATTGAAGTGATGCACTCGCCTTGGGTTCGACTACTGCCAATGGGGGATATAATAGTATTAAATTGAAAAGAATATGAAGTCGGATTCTGTTTTGCATCCATTATCTTATTGATTCTTTGACTTGTGCCGATTTCTTTTATTCACTCATTCATTCACTCATTCATTCTCTTTTCTCAATTCCCTTTCAGCAGATTTGTCGAGGAGCAGAAGCTACTTAGGAGGACTTGATGAATGGCTGACCAGGAGCACCGTTTTCTTGGCAACGCCTTGGGATGCAGAGAGTGTCAAGAGTGGATCGAATGGAGGAGGCAATAAAAAGTGAAATTAATTAAATTTGTCAGTGTTTAAGTGACAATAAATATATATAAATCGCAAAAGAGAAATTCAATTTGAAGTGCTTCTCTGGGTACTTTCTTTCTACTTAATTCTTGTTCAGAATTAATTGCTCAAAGTGAGTGAAAAGAAGAGAGCTTTATTTGTTCTCCACTGATAATACAATACCGTTTTAGTGTTATATCTATATTTGTATTCCTATAGTGATAGTCCATGTTCTATTTAATAAAAGGCAGTGCGATGCTAAGTGAGTGAATAAAGTGAATTTCAGACGACACCAGCACGAGAGGATGCTCACTAGACTAAGGGGAATGGTGGTGACGACGAGATAGGATCATAATTGTGGGATGATTCAATTAGTTTAATGGATTCCGGAAGAATGTAATGAGAGTTGCTGCTGCTGCTGGACGTCAAAAATGAATGTACCCGGCCTTCTCACGGCCACTCTCGTCCTGTACATTCTCAAAGGTGAGTTAAACCTTGTTTTTATTACCTGCAGCGCGACAAAGATCTAGGCCCACCATCCATCTGACCGGAACGCTTTAACCTATTTATTTATTTTATACCCTTTCTCATCTTTGTTGCTCCGCGCGCTTAGTGTCCATAAAACGGACCATATGTACGTCGTTTAATTTACGGCCCAACTGGCTGACCAAAAACAGCCCCCACGAGACCAACTCAGTTTATTCCTCGCCCCATCTCGCTCCCTCTATACCACCCCTCTCCAAAGCGCCGTATCATAAATTCACTGGAACATGTGTTGCGACGACATTTTCAACTTTTTAAAAATTATGATTTCCAGCATTACAGTCGACATAATTAGAGAACATCCCATTCCCGGAATCGGTTTCACATGGGACTGTAATTCCGTGGCAGCAAAAACGTCAATTAAGGACACTTAAATGGTACATCCCTGGCTAATAGAAACCCCTTTTTAAAACGCTCGCTCTGTACAAGAGCTTAATTGCATCTGTATTAAATTTTGCGCTATTTCAATTAAATGTTTCAAGTGCCATATAAATTAATGGACTCCTTATACATTTCTTGTTATTCGATACTTTGTATCGTAATAGTTTATCATCAGTATTTTTATGTCCTTAAAAAATGAGCAGTTTCTTATTTTAAGTACTGTAAAAGCTTCTTATTTGAAGAGTATGCATTCCTCAAATAGGGTTCGAATGTAGGAAGATTTTACCCTTATTGGCTAATTCTTCAGGCTTGGGCAACGGTCTAAAGAATTTTGTAGACGTTAGTCTGTTTTCTAAAATTAAACAGAGGCCTGGCAAATTTCTACCTTTACAGATAGATTAATTATCAAACAGAAATCACAAAGTCGTTTGACATTCCTAAACCTTCACAAAATTTGTTTAAAATTTCACATTTTCAGTGCTTGTGAAGCCTTTTCAATGGGCCTTGTATTTCACTTTTCTTTCAAAAGTCTATTTTAATCACATCTTGACATTTTGCTATTCAAGAAGTTTCTAAATGTCACTTGATTTTATCTTGACCCATATCGTAATAAAACTATTTCAGTTAAGCTTGCAGTTTCAATTTTAATTTGTAAAGATTCTTCGGTGCATTTTGCCATATCCAGTATTTTTTATTTCTCAGCATTCAATAACTTTTACATCCTAATCACATTCTACATTGTACTAGCCGAGCCGGCATTGTGTTCTGTTAAAGTATAATTCATTAAAATTTATAACATTTTTTATTTAAGTAGTTCAATAGTTATTTTATACAATTCTATTGAAAAATATTTACATTTTAGTAGCATGTGCTTCTTCTATAAACTCCTTTATAACCGCACACTGTTTCGTTATGCATTATTCAATACCCGCGGTCAATCACAAATCGTGTAAATACACAAACTTAGTTCTTTGTACCAAAATAAAACTATTAATTTAATATTTAGTTTAGAAACTTGACAATATATTTTGCCATTTTTCATGCCTCAAGAATAAAGTAGATTATGACCTAAAGTAAATTTTTTCTTAAACGTTGGTACTGGGTTCTAAATGCCGAGTGCAAACACGGGTTTATCAGTGGTATAGTGTATGGTGCTTTATTCCCGTGATATATTAAAAAATTGAAACCGAAATTTCTATCCACTTAACAACAATGAATTGTCATTTTGTAAAAAGCTGGTTGGAAAAACACATAATTAAACACTCGTATCTTTTAGAAAACTCATTTAATTTTATTATATAATAAATATATATATATAATAATATAAAAATATAATATATATATAATATATAATATTAGAGATTAGAGGTTTACCCTTAAAATATAAGGGTGTTATTTTTCTGGTATAATGCTTAATTATAAAAAAAAAAGTCAAAAGAGCTTTCCCAAAAAAAAAAATTAATAAAAAGTAAGAGTGGCTCATCCTTATTATTAAGGGTTATAAAAAACAAATCATTATGTGGAGACACACCATTTTTTTGTGCATGTGGACACAAAATTGCATTAAAATCGGTTAAACATTAAACCCGTCACACAAGAATTTTATATATAAGATTTTCACGCGAATGTATTAATTTGATCTTCTGCAGAATATTTTAAATGATTCTTATAAAAATATTTGATTTTATAATTTGTTTAAGAATATACCTATAGGCGTTATTGAATCTAGGCAAATTTGTTCAGTTCGTATTTCTTTACAACTTCCGGATGACTGCAAAATCGTCTTATAAGTTCTCAAGTAAAATACTCAATGGTTTTGTGATTATAATACTTACATCTCACTATATCCTAATTGAGAATCTCACTTATGTGAAAGCGCTTAGAATTTCACACCGCTTAAGTACGAAAAGGCAATATTTTCGGAAGAGGTTAATGTTATTATAAACTCGGGTTCTCTATGTATGAAATATTTAATGATTTCTACTACCACGATACAGCACACCGTGCAAAATTCATTCATATACTTGTAGTCTGTGGCACCAAGCTCGGGGATGCCAAAATTGATAATCATGGAGTAAAGTTGCTCTCGTATCCAAATTGTTTCAAAAAATTAACTTTTAAGAAGTTTGTCGGAGAGTAGATTAATCCAAAATATTTTGCGACGGGGGTATGGGAGGGGGGCAGTCTTCTTACAGGCAAACTTTGAGATGTTGTCTTGTAACGGGAAATTGACAAATTTCTACGGTTAATTTCGCCGATAGACAAACAAGAACATTGAGGAACGTGTGCCCGGGTGTCGGAATTTCAGTGCCAACAGATAAGGCAGCTATCGGAGGATATAAAAGTTTCTCAGCTCAGCTGGCTAAGTGGTTTACCCAACTTCAAGGACCAAGAACTTCCGTTCAATGAAATCAATCATCACTCTTCAAATGAATTGGGTAAACAATTCAATTTCACTTTGACCGATAATCGGTTTTGTGCTGTCCAAGTTTGAGTATTTTTTACCATTCCATCTTGTTAAAAAATATTTTTAGATATCTTTATCTAATGGAAACTAAAAGGAATAATAAAATAACTTTATATTTTTACTTCAATATAATTTATTATGACCGGTTAAATGATTAATGATGAGAAGCCAGTGTCATAATAAATATTTTTTGCGGGAAATGAATGCGTTTCCCATAAAAATAACAAATTTGTGAATAAAGTTAGTAAAAGTTTGAGAAAAATATTGACAACACACAATTTATATAAGTTTATATAATTTTTTTCTTTTGAAAAAGAAGAAACTTTAAACTTATTATGATAATAACTTCTGGGTCGAAGGAAATTTAAAAGAAAACATAGTTATTGAAACTTCTTAAAGAACAAATTGCAATTAATTAAATAAAAAGTTGAAAGCATAAATTCATTAAATTTCGATTTTATAATTAATTTGTGCAAATTTGATTCAAACTCAAATTACTTTTAAACAAAACTTGTTCTGGGACAAATTTGTATTAAATTAAGTTTGAATAAAGTTAAGTTTTATAATTTGATTTAGTGAAAAACATATTTTCATATCTGCTGTGAATGGGTTATTCTTGTTTCAGATGATAAGATTAGAAACCAGTTATTTGCACAAACAAACAATAACAGCACAGCATTAAGTAACTTTTATGGTAATTAATTTGTTTGTTTTCCGCATAACTCAAGTAATTTATTCTAAACACTTGTAATGAAAACAAAACCACATGCCATTTATTCGCAATCGTAATTAACTTTTACTTGAAAACTTTGCATCATATACTTGAAATTTAAAGCTTTTCAATTAGAAATTGTTTAAATTAAATCTTGAATAAGAGCAATACTTATTAAATAACAACGTGACTATGACCAGTCGTCCTTGCCGAGTCTTTGCACTCTGTTAAGGTTGAGGTCTTCCACTAGCCAAACAAACACCAGTTGTTTGACCGGTGAAATATTTCGCGTTTCACTTTATCGGAATGTCGAAGGTCGTCGAAATTTATATGGTGAAAACTGGATTTTGAAAATGTAATAGATTGCATTCGCGGGTTTTGAAAGCTTTGAAATTTACAC
Source organism: Clogmia albipunctata (assembly GCA_001014945.1). Lineage (NCBI taxonomy): Eukaryota > Metazoa > Arthropoda > Insecta > Diptera > Psychodidae > Clogmia > Clogmia albipunctata. The sequence goes on along the minus strand of JXOV01010612.1, from coordinate 58,249 downwards.
TTACCTGCAAAAATTTACTCAATTAAAATTGCAATTTTTACTGGTCAATTTCACTTTAGTGTCAACACCGGAATTAGTTTGTTTGTATGTACAACAGAATTAAAATAAGGGTCTTAAATGTAAATTTTTCTCTAATTAAATTTAGTCGCTGTAAAAATCTTCCACCGGAACTTTGTTTAGAAGGGAGTTTGCTATTTTGCTAAATTCTTGAGCAATCTTCTTCTCCAGTTGAGGCTGCATAGCTTTGATCACTTCGCCACCGTTTTGCTTCAAGAATAGATTTGTGGCATCAGCTAAAAGAAAGAAAATTAAATTAACAATAAGGTTTTTGGATATTTTGGTTTAAGTTCAACAAAAATTTTATTTTAACAACTTAGTCGATAAGATAAGACATTATTTTTAAAGTCACGAGTATTGTATATTAAAACAAAAGTTTTTAATTTGATTTTCAGAAAACGAATGATCTTTTTTAATTTTTTTATTAATATATTTAAAAATCCATAAAATAATACATAAAACACGATCCATTGCATTATTAAACAAACGGGCCTAGTGTTAAGTGTTTTAATTATATAAATAACTATTATATAACATTATAAACTGAAATACGAAACATCGCCAATTTACTTTCATTGCAAAAGTTCTGGGGTATTTTAAACAACAATTCTTAAACTCATTTCTTCAACAAAATAATCTGTAATTAAAATACGAATAAAACAACTGTTTTTACTTATTTTAATTTTCATTTGAAAATCTATATTTATATTTTAATTGAAATTTTTAATAAACGAAACAAACGTACAATATGCCAATATTTATAAATGATTTTCTTTGAAATCCTTGCATAATGAAATAAATGTAAAAATTCTGTTATGTGTTTCGTAGGTAGAAGGTACACAAATTAATTTTGTTTATGACTTGAGTTCAAATTTGATACATCTTAAAATAAAACTGAGAATAATTGACTTCTTTCATTTCACAAATATCAACGGAAAATTTCGAATTTAAAATTAGTTATTTGTGTTAAAATTTTCTAATTTTTTATTAGAAAGAAAATGTTGAAAATTGAATCGAAGTTTACAATAGCTTCTGAACACCCTATCTTCACCCATCCTCAAAAATTAATTCTAATTAAGTATATTTGACTTAATACGGAACGCATGGCATGGCTTAAATCATAAGTTAACTATATTGCCTAAAATAGTGTATAAATTTTGATTTCAAACACATTTATGGCACGCCAGCAAGAAGCACAGTATGCTAAATGAATACAAAAGCTGACGGTTACTGCGTGACCTTACCGTCTAGTTTTAAATGTATTGTGTCAGGAAATTACCAAATTGACACGTTCGCCATCTAGTGGAATATTTTTGAACTCATATTGACGTGTAAATTAAAATAAAAATTGAAATTTTGTCCTTAAAATACTGTGCACATAGGATCCGGAAGAAGTGTCATCAATAAAATAATGGCAGTTATCAGAATTTTAAGTGAACCTTCTTAAAATTCGTGTTTTTAAACAAATTTAATTTAAATCCATTTATTTGCTAATGCAAATAAATAGTATTGGTTTAGGTACGGAATTGTAAAACATTTAATACTTGTAGCTGACGTCCAATAGAAGCCACTTAAATAATTCACGCATAAACAATCACCTTATAGAAATAAAATTCCTAGGACCGATATCATTTAAATAAATTTAGAGCTCGGATAATTGAAGCAAATCATTAAGATTCTGGAGTGTTTTAAATAAGCTATGTAAAATTATTTAAAACTTACTCAATATTTTATTGTTATTGAAAACCTTGGACACGTGCATTCTGACTTTCTTGATAGAGAGCGCCAGTCTCATGTCATCAATGTTGGCATAAGTTTGTCCATCTCGGGTCTGCTTAGAAATTTTTCCCCTTGAAATTGCGGTCACACCATCTGGAGAATATATTAATTTTCATATAAGATAAACAAAATCTGCTAATATTGCCTAATTCTCACCAAAAATGGCATCGAAATCGCCTCCTCCACTGGCTGGAATAATAATCAGGACACCGGAGCTGCTATATTTCGCACTGATTGTCAATTTCGGCATTGTGACGGTAATCTCAAACGGTTTATTCTCGTCAATTAACTTGATACTTTGAGTGGTGAAATTACTGGCTCCATAAATCTGAACGTTTTTCAAATGGACTCGGTAGCCTTGAGAGCCCCCAGTTAATTGTAATTGCAGATGGTCCACGATAAATGGCTCCACACTCTCCATCTGGAAATATTCAAATAGATTTCACAATTAAAAAAGTAAATGAAGGTCTCCTAAATTTTTGATCCATCAGAAGGCATGGGGATTAACCTGACCCAAGGTGATTTTTGTTTATTGTCCAAGAGACAATAATTTGATTAAATTTCGTTCCTGGGCTTAAGCAGGCAAATTGGCTTGTGTATTCTATTGTTAATTATTCAGGGCACGTGTTCATAGGTGAGAGATTTTCCGGGTTCTTTGTCCCTATTTCAGGGGCTTGTAAATGATTTATTGCACGAGGCAGGGTGCTGAAAAGGCTTTAGCCATCACTTCAGAACCATCAATAAAAAATTAAAGCTTCCAAAGTGTGTAATTTAAAAAGTAATTAAGATGTTCATTTAATTACTTTTGCCGAGAAATTTTCCAGAAATTTGTGATTAATTAAAGGTTTGAAAAACGAAGCCACTTGTACTAAGACAAGGTATTAAATTAGATAATTTTATTATTGCTCACCAACTCGTTAAACTGGAATCTTTCGTTATAAGCAAATAAGTCTGTTCGCTACAAAAAGATCTTGGTGACAAGCGATTAATTAAATTCGGTCGTTTCTTAGAAATATTTTTTATACATCTTGTCGAGCATAGCCACTACATTAACAACATAGCTAACACCGCTTTTTGTTTAAGAAATTGACTTAACTAAAGAGTGATTCAGCAATTATTAGGGACAAAAGTTAAAATGATTTACCAGATCTTATTTTGTTTGTAAAGCTTTTATATAAACGCTATATTAAAACATTGTCAGTATGCAAATATAACTTAAATTTTATTATATAAAATTATATATTTCATATAATTCTATTAAAAAATCTTTACAGTTTAGTAGTCAATGCTTCCTCTATAAATTCTTTCGTAAACGTACAGTACATTATTCGATACACGCAGACAATGACAAATGGAGTAAATACACAATAGTACTTTGTCTCAAAACTTCATTATTTAAAAATATAATTTTTTATTTTAGAGACATTTATTTTACAAAATTTTATACAATTCGCATATTTATTAGCTATTTTTTCGCTAAATATGAAGTAAAGAATAAGAAGACAACCCAGAACTAAATTATGGTCTAAACACATACAATTAAGGGAAGTAATTGTCAAGCGAATAAAACTTTTGGTCTCAATTTTTCAAAATATCACGGCAACCTTGCACCATGCACTGTATCATTGATATGCCCGTGATAGCACTCATCATTTAAACCATATTTAAAAGCCATAATAAACTTTCACCAAAAATTTTACTTTTTGTCATTTAATGTGAAAAAATTTAAATTGATTAATAAATCATGGCCTACTTTATTCTACAGACTTGAAAAACGTCAAAATGTATTTCATTCTACGCTACTACGATTAAAAATTATAATTTTTAATAGTTGAACTTTGGTTCAAAATAATACTTTTGTGAATTTACACGATTTGTAATTGTCTGCAGGTATTGAATTATACTTTATTCAACACTGTACGATTATAAAACAATTTCTAGAGGAAGCATTGACTACTAAAATCTAAACATTTTTCAACAGAATTGTATAAAACATATTTTCATATTTTTCTTGGTATTCTAATACTGCAGACTTTGATTTATTAATCAATTTGAATTTTTTCCCATCAAATGACTAAAAGTTCAATATTTCTTGAATGTTTATTGAGGTGTCTAAATGTATTTTAATTACTGAATGCTATCACAGGTATATGAGTATCAGTGATACAGTGCAATGTGCTTTATTTTTATGATATATCGGAAAATTGAAACGGAAAGTTCTATCCGCTTGACATCTTCTTCCCTTAATTGTATTTGTTTGGACCTTAATTTAATAATGGTTATCTTCTTATTCTTTACTTCATATTATATTTAGCGAGTAAATAGCAAACAAAAAAGCTAATTGTATAAACACTTAATAAAACATTTGTTTCTTTTCGAATTTTAATCGTGTTTAATTTTGGTCCATTATTCACACACGTTATTTAAATAACTATTAATGACGGTTGTACCAGTTAAATATCCAAAATATGTTAAATTAGATTATATGCTTTGAATTTACAATTTGCCCGCGAGAGTTGTACAATTATAGGTTTTTTTTACATTTTAGTTTAACATAAAACTAAACCAAATTAATTACTTATAGCAAATATCTGGAAGAAAATTGAGCAACTCTTAACAGATGTTCTATTTATGCTTAATTTTAAGTGCATTAAAAAGTGTGAACCACACAAAATTGAAAAGGTGTTAATTAAATTATAGTCAAAATAGACGCCACCATGACCATGGAGACTACACCTGGCTGTCTCTGAAGTGTACTATAATTAGCACGACTGACAAATTGAATTGACAACCATTTTGACCTATTAGCGGAGGCAGTAATTTTTTGCGTCTGAAAAAAAGCGCGCATTTCTGAGATGCAAATTGTAAAGGCACTTTTGCATTAAATGGTTTCAAGCCAGCCACACAACAACAGCCGGTACTTGAGCAGAAAAGCAAACCGAGGGAGATTACAGCTTGTATCTGGAGGCAATTGTCGGGCTGTAAACTCTGAACACACACGTGCAGCGAGCGCTTTTATGTAATGCACCAAGAAAGCACTCAAATGTGCAGAAAATTGCATTCGATCGATGATTTCGACCCAGTTTTCGATTTCTTGCATTTCACTCTCGCTCCCTGTCCGTTTGGCTTGTGTGAATGAGAGCCAAGTGCTGGGCGCCAAGACCAAAAGTTGGTCAACTGAAATCATCCATCTCGCGAGTAATTGCATAATTTCGGTCAATTACCTTTGGTGCTCTTTAATGAATAATGTCACGCGATTGGGTTATTTCCAGTACAGATCTTCTGATATAAATACAATACCTGAATCTCAGGAATTCCGGATGCCAAGTAAGGCCTTAAATGGTGCAATGTCTCCTTGAAGCAGTTGGATAAATTAGGATCAGATCGACTACACTGTTTAATATAGGGCCCTAGATGAAATAGAAAAAATACTCATTCCTCTATTTAAAAACAATCATTTCAATGATCCTCACTTTCTACGGCATTTAGGCCAATTATCAGGCAACTGATCACTAGAACTGATTTCCACATTTTGCCTTTTATCACTTTTATTTTTAGCAAATTTACAAAAACACACAAACTCTCTCTGGATCGTCTGATCGCCGACTAGACTGGATTAAAACTGAACCTTTTTGATCGTCCGATCGACTGGTAAACCTGAAATTGACTGAAGAATGATTGAGGTATTGATAATGTAATAGGCATGTAAACACTCGTATAATTGTATGTATCATTACAAAACTCGGAACGCAAATATTTTCTGATATTTAGTGAGTTGATTTTGTCATTGTATAAACACATGTTGTATTGTTAAACGAATTTTCATGGAAAACGAACACAGACGAAATCAATGCAGAAAGACCAAAAAAAATTAGCAAGCCATCATCACTTTAAATTACTGAAGATCATCAGCTCATTGCACTTTTGACATATTATTTCCCTTATTTGCATGGCTTGGGACTTTCCATCAAACCTGTTTGAGGTCCATATTTTGAATCATCGTCGTAATTGCTCAATCTGTTTAACCAGACAGACATTCATCAAACTTGACATTGACAACGCATCATTGAATTGTCTTTTATTTGGTGACACATATTATTTGTAAATTTTGCGTAAATCAATAATAATGATGACTTGGCACATTTTAAGTTATGTTTACGTTCAGTTTACATCTCTGTAACTTTGGAAGTATTTTTATAATAATTGACAAAAAATTATATGTTTTCAAATTACAAGACTAGATTCTTAGAACAAAAAATATCATTTGTGGAAAAAGCAATAACACTATACAGTCTCAATTAAAGTTATAGCCGCATCCGTTTATCCCTGATATCTCTGATACCAAAAAAAGCAGGATTTTGAAATTTATCACAGTATATCTCATACCAGATTAACATTTGATCATAGCAGATTTGCAAAGACTTGAATCAATTTTACGAATTTGCGAAAAAAAAACGAAAAACCACCACCAGTTCCGAATAGGTCAGCGTTATAGCCGCACACCTCATTTCTCCACTATGGAACATTTTTTAAACAATTAGTTGGTCAGGATAGTTAGAATATCCGAAATTTAGGTCACAATGTCATAGCTGACTGTCAGAAGCTCACATTGAAAGTCTAAACACCCTGATTTCGAAAAACGAGAAAATAGTAAAAAAAAATTCGAATTGAATAAAGTATATATCACTATCGGAAACTGGGCTCATTGTACATTGTAAGTGATAACATGAGCATAATAGGATAGCTAATAAAGTTACATTTTCAAAAAATAATTTCTGCCTTAACGGGATTTTAGGCTATTACATTCCGTAGCTAACAAACGGCTCGACGTATTTAAGCCAACCCTGATTAAAATAAAGATTATTAAATTTTCTAAAAATTTATAATGGCTTTAGAACTGGATTGCTGGTTTCGAGTCATTTCGGCACTAAAGATAATGATTAATATGTTTAATTATGCCTTATATTTGTTCCATATATAGCACATATACGTACTTAACCTGCTGACACTCATATTCTTGTTTTAAAATGTGTTATAACCATGCCAGTTTCTTTCCTTAATTATATAAGTATAAATCTTTATTTAGATAAAGTGTTGTGTTAATAATAAGCATTATACACGTATTTTGTGATTAAATTTAAGATATATATGCGATTTGTAGTATTTTTTGTTAGAAAAATTGTATAAAAAATATATAATTAAACAATTGTATATTTAAGAAAACTCACTTTACTCGTGATGTAGAATTCTACTCGTGGGTAATAATGAATAATTTTTTACACACATTCTTCTTTTATAGTTTAAATTTAAAGAGAGCCAAGAACAAATGGTTAGATGTTGACATCAAAGCTTAAATATTAAAGCAATAAAATGGCATTCATCCTACTACAAAGGAAATAATATTTGAATTACCATCTTTAATCTATTTATTGAAAATATTTTTGAAATGGTCATTATTACGGTGAAAAATAATTACTGCAATGGTCGAACAATAGTAAATTAATCCCCGGATAAATCCGGACAACAAAGGCAATCGGTAAACATTAATTGAAAGCTGTAGCTGTGGAGGAAGAGGAAGGCTGTGGAGCAGGTTGCAATTTAAGCCTCTTTCGAAATACGTACATATGGAATTTTAGTAAAATTTTACCGGATATTTTTTATTGAAACTTTTGGGCTCGACGACTGAGGGAATGAGTGTGTATGTGGTGGTGGTAGTAATTAATTTCTGAAAGCTTTGTGGTTGGCAAATGTACGTATTGGAACGGGGTTTTAATAATTGGCAAACACAATGGAAAATATTCTTTGGTTGCACCAGTTCCAGTGGTGTGTATTTTTGTTGAAATTAATTAAAATTATTCTGCATCGTTGGTATTTTTATCATAATTATAGCTGCTCTCACTCTCGGGAACATATTCCGAAATAAATATAAGCGGTGGAGAGTCTTTTTATGTTTACGACTTTATTGTTCCCCATGCCAGCCATGCCTTTTATTCTGCAATCGCAGCAAAGCCTCGGCAAAGTTGTGCTAATTTTCCGGGGGACATTTTTGTTTAGTTTATATTTTCGTATCTTGACAAAAGTCACTCGTTATTTAGAGTTGTGGAACTACGAGCATAAAATATTCTGGAATTGTGTGTTATTATAAACTTTGTAAAACCACGTTTTGCGGTCGATTTTCACCTTTTCATCGTCGTCTCTCTCTCTCGTTTTTGTGAATGGAATTTAAGAGGAAACTTTTGTACCGCACAACCAAATTCAAAAATTCATTTTATGAGAAGCTCGCGCGCTCAAGAGCTTGAGTTAATAAACTCTTCGTTTGTGCCTTTTAATGGTGTTGGCTTGAAAGTGTTCATAAGCCCAGAAAACCAGGTAGATTCATGTGAATTCAAGTCCATTTACATAAGCATGAAAAATTCATTTTTAATAGCACGGAATTCCGAATGGTCTTCTGCTCATCCTCTGACCCACCAATGAAGAAAGGGAGCGGCGACGATGACGAGGAAAAATAATTATTTCCCCATTCAATCCCTAATGTCCGTCGTTCTTATCAGGCGTTTTTTTTTTCATTAGTGCAACTTTCCAGCCTCTCAAAAGTCCATTAATTAGGCCGGTTGTTCACGACTGTTGCCCGTTTATCAGCAAAAACGTAATCTTTGGAATTAATACTCGAGCTCTTCTCCACTTCATCCTCTTTTCCTCATCTTTGCAGCACTTTGTGGCTTGTTTTATTGTTAGCATCCGGACATAAAGTTCAAGTTAGGGGAAATCGCGGAAATATTTGCGGTTTCTTGATTTGGCAGGTGCTCAGAGACTGACTTAACCTTCGTCATCATCTTGGCACAGAAACTTCTTCCCTTCTTCTGTCTAAATAAAGGTAGAAATGCGAAATGGAAATCATTTGTTCATAATAAATTAGAGGGGACTAGAGATGACTATGGGAACACCAGTCAAAGAGTCGGACTTATTTGCTTTATCAGGAAATCAGATCCGTGCCATTCGCTCCATAGAAGATAATCATTCCCTGGCATATGGAGTAAATTTTCGCACATTATTTCTCGCTTTATCTCAATGAACGGCTTGAGGCACACGAAATGGACCGAATCTAGCTCTCCCCTTTACTTGAGCAATGCCCTGCCTGACTGTTGGCAGCTGCTGGCCTCTTTGGAATGGGAGTGGGCGGTCGGTGGCGTCGGCCAAACCGATTGCCGAACCGAATTGGGAAAGCTACCCCAGTCAGTTGTCCGACCGCAACATTTCGGCTTTGGCAATTCTGTAAAGTTTTGCAATTTAGAGACAGAGAAAGAGAGAGAGACGTTATTGAATTAAATATTTGGCATCAAGCTCGGCACACACTTTAATTCACTGGAAACAGCTCTCTACTACTCGGCTCTTTGGCTCCTCGGCAATAGACTAGAACTGGAAGGCGTTTCCTCTAGTTCCCCATAAACATGCTAATTGAATGCCGATTTCTTTCTTTGAAGTCAAACTCAATTATATTCTAATCTTATTTGGTAGAAATTTATTGCTAATCCGCTCCTAATTCGAAGCGTATAAAGATGTTTGGATTATAAATAATTAATCTTATTTACCATAATAATAAATAATTACGTTCCGTATGCAGCCACAGATAAGCTTTAACCAAATTTATTGCGGCTTGATAATCTGTTTGAAAATTCAATGATTTACTTAATTGAAATTTGAGTTGAGTATTGGGTTGCTTATTGAGAAAGTGTTTGTTCTGATATTAATAATAAAAAGGAACTAAAGGTTTAATAGAATTGTGTTACTTTAAAAAAAGCAATCCTTTTTGCTTTATGAGGATATTTCCTTTAACATTGAAAATGGGTTAAACTGATTATAAATTGATATTTAATTACATTTCGATTTCAATTGGCCTAATAAATAATTATATTTTTTCAAAAACTTTATTGTAGAATATAATAACATTTTATATTTTACTTCCAAATTTATTTTTCATTTTTTGTTATAATTTTTTATGAAAAAAATCATACTTGAAATCTTATTAAAATTTAGTTATACCTATATATTTTTGTTTATTGAATTCTATTGAAATGTTAACATTTTAGTAAGCCAATGTTTCTTCTATAAATTGTTTCATAACGTAGACTATTAAATAAAGCATAATTTAATATCCGCAGACAATTAGAAATCGTGTAAATACATAAAATTAGTACTTTGTACCAAGAATCATCTACTAAAAATTATAAATTTTTAGTTTAGAAGCTTAGAATGAATATATATTTTGACATGTCTCTACAATAAAGTAGACTTTGATTTATTAATCAATTAAATTTTTTCCCATTAAATGACAAAGAGAAAGATTTGTCTTAAATATTGGTTCTGCCTGTTAAATGTGGAATATCAAAGATTCAGTACTTGTTGCTCTATTTTTGTGATATATTGAAAAATTTACACCAAATGTTTTATTCGCTTGAAAACTTCTTTCCTTAATTGTATGTGTTTAGACCTTAATTTAGTTCTGGGTTGTCTTCTTGTTCTTTACTTCATATTTCGATAAAAAATGCTAATAAATATGTGAATTGTATAAAATTTTGTAAAAAACTGATTGGAAAACACCTAATTAAACACTCGTATCTGTTAAAAAATTTATGTCATTCGTATTCTAGAACTCTACTCAAGTTTAATTATGGTTCATTTTTCCCACACGTTGTTTAAATAACTATAATATAACTTGTTTTGATTGGTTATTTAAATAACGTATGGGAAAAATGGATTATAATTAAATACAAGTGGAAAGATAAGAGCTGAAGAGAGATAAGACATTAAGTCTAATTTATTACAGTACCAAGAAAAATGTTAAAATATTTTTCCATGCTACTAAGATCAAAAATTAAATTTTTTACTAATTATAATTTGGTACAATGTACTAATTTTGTGTATTTACACGATTTGTCATTGTCTGCGGGAATTGAATAATGCATAATGAAACACTGTACTTTTCTGAAAGAATTTATTGAGGAAGCATTAACTACTAAAATGTAAAGATTTTGTAATAGAATTCTATAAAAGGCAATAAAAATATTTTTTTTAAATCAAAATGTGAAAATGACAACTTTATCTTAGTTTTTTTTAATATACTTATTTAAAAACACGATAAAAGGCCAATGACTTAATTAAATACAAGTGAATTCAAATAGTGCCAAAGTTTTTATGATTGTAAAACTAATCTTCATTTTCTAATTTAACAATACATTGACAAAAGCAATCAATAAAATATCTACATTCAAAAACTAATCATATTAATAATAAGATTTGTATGAAAATAAAACAAATTTATTAAAATAAATGACAAAAAAATAGAAAAAAATGGCCCATGGGGGGATCGAACCCACGACCTTCGCGTTATTAGCACGACGCTCTAACCAACTGAGCTAATGGGCCATACGAATTAGAGCGCCCCAATTTTGAACCCGGTCGCTTTGTCTTATCTTAATCTTAAGAAACACTATAAATACCGATTTCGTTCATATCTTATTGAATCGATAAAATATATGCTGAGATATACAACTACGAGAAAATTAAAAGTCCACTTAGCATATTCTTATTGGTCTAAAATATATTTTCTTGAACTTATAGTGTTAAGTTATATTCCTAGTGATGATTTCGAATCATATAAGCACTGGCACCTATTCATTCCAATTTTTAAATTATATTTTAAAATTAACGTTGAACAAAAAATGTGCTAGGCGGGCTATTAATATTCTCGCAGTTGTATATTGAGAGTCGTGATGATCAAATAATGATTGTTTCAAAGAATTAATGTTCAAATGAGATGATCCATTATAAAAATATTGGGATTTTCTTAAACAAAAAGAATACTAGTTGTGATGAAACCACAATTTAGTCAAAATGAGAGAGAAATTCTGTCCAGTTTCCTGTCCAAATAAAAGTCGCTTTTCTCCATGAAGATCGTTTATTCGATGCGATTGAGAACTACACACTAAGAATTACATTAGCTTAAATCGTTTCAATATAATCTACTTACATTTGTGATTCCACTATTATTTTGACTTAATATTATTTTACAGAATTTAAGGGCTTTTTGGGTTTAAGTTAGACTTTGGTTTAGATTACATTATTTCAATTCTCCTTGGTTTTGTTTCACAATAAATTCAATTTATTACACTAACGGTCCGATGAGGTCTTAATATTCAGTTAACCGATGTTAAAACATATTTTTAACACTAATTGTTATGAATACTCAAAAGAAACTCCCGTTTAAAACTAATCAAAAACCGATAACGCCGTAGTAGACATGTCGTATAATTGTCCTGGAAAGGAGGATCCATCCACAAAAATCTATTTAGCTTTGTATATTCTGCATACTTACTGTGAAAAAGAAAAGTTATGCTTTATTTTATAAACCTAAAAATATATAAAATATGCAATCCAAAATATGTTAATTTATTGTTCTTTGATAAAAGTTAAAAAGTTACTTAATTAAAGCTTCTTATAATAACGTATATATATTATTCTATATTCGGAAAATTATACTTTAAAACCTTGAAAAAAGTTGTTTCTAATGCAAATAAAAAATGTTGTTCCGTATTTTAATAAGCTTATTTCACAAAAATTCAAATAATTACATATGACACACATAACGTAGAAATAAGATTACCAATGTACATAGACGAGCGTGAGATGAACAAAATTTTAATAAAACGTACCTCAAAATATGCGAATTCTTCGGAGAGACAGGGAAAATTCTTGGTCTGATGGAGAAAGCGTTCTGCAAATAAATAAAGCGTTGAGCAGAGGAACAATTAAAACTTTTATTGGGATATATTTTGGCCTGAGATCTTCCTGAGCCACGGGCATTGCTAGTATTGGGCCTTGTCTTATGGCTGCTTCGGTGCGGATATAATTAAAAATCAAAGTAAATAAATTTTTGTTTGTTCCCGTCTTCGCTCCAGACATTTTGCGAAGAGAAGATGAAAAATAAGAAGATGAAGATCAAGAAGAGCGAGTGAAAGACGTTGATGATGAGAAGAAGGCGGAGGATGAGGGGAGTTATCAGCGAAATATTTAATTAGAAATTTTCTATTTTCGTCCGGCAACAGATTAACAATTTAAATGCGTTAGGCCAAGCGATTTGAATGTGCCATTTGATGAGAATGGGAGTGAAAGTAGGAGAGAGCGAAATTCGCACATCTTGAGCGATGGCATAAATTATCCTTTGGGGAATTAGGAAAAGCGGCTACCGTGCTGTCCGCAAAGATAATTGAATTAATTTTATTCACGAGAAACTTCTCTGGCCAAGGATAATAATGTTTGCTCCTAAGAAACAAGTTCACTTGTTTATTCGTTTTTTTCTTGTACAGGGGCACCTTGAAAATAAAATGCCCTCCTCTCCTCCTGAACTGATGAATAATAATCTGCAACAAACGAGAGTGATAGAAAGAGAGCGAAATCACTTTGCAAAATTAATTGCTCGAGCACTTGTTATGAAACAAGAAACCGCTGAGCTCCTTAGAGTAACGCACTTAATTTTATGGCGCCCGTGGAGAAAAGTGCTCCACCGCCTCCCCCCTTTCCACTGGCCATTTAAGACGTAAAACTGATCTAATTTCGCAAAAGCTTCTTCATTTTAGTTCCGTTCCAATAAAACTGGAATGGAGCAACAAAGAGTGCTGTTTCGCATAAAATACGGACCGAGAAGCACCTTAAATACAATTGCCAATTCACAGAATAAATCATTTTATGGACATCTCAGCTAATATGTTTGTCGTAAATTGTATGTAATAAATTAATGTACTTAAGTTGGGCAGGTTTAATTGATTGGCCAGCTTCTTTGTAATTTCATAATAAATTAGAAGGATACTTTTAATATAAGATCAGGATTAAATTTTTGGGGAGAATGAAGTACTGTATTAAATTAATTTATAGGGTAGACAGACCCCATAAGCAATATAAAATACATAAATTTTAACAATTAATTCCTTCAATTTCTACCTATCTCCACTGCGGAAATGTTTTTGATTTAAAACACTATTTCGAGTTTATTATCAATATTTTTGAATATATTAACAGTAAATCACTTTCCAAGACTGTTTTTGGATTTTGGCAACGCGGGTTAACTAATGGCACAGTTTACGTGTACTCAAAAATTTCCCTGCCATACGTGTCATTTTTACATGATTTGATCTAAGGGCACAAAACTCATTGAAGTAAAAATATATTTCAATTTTCTAAACATTAATATANTTTCTTTCAAGTTTCTAAAAATTAATTTTATTATATTAAAACAATTAATTGAATAGAAACACATTTTTTTTTAAATTTCATAAAAATTTAATGAAAAAATACCTAACAAAGAAAAAAAAATACCAAAATCGGAGCATCGAACCTGTATCCTCAAATTTAATTATCATGTACACTGCGTTTCATCCTTATACGACAGAGGGGTCTTTGATTAAATTTTAGTTAATATCTCAGAGAGTATCAAACTGATCTCAATTCTTTATGGCACGAAGAAAGGTCTTATCATTGGCCATCGTCTGCACTATAAAACAAAAGACTAGGTTTGTTGCAAATAATTAAAAAAGGCATGCGAATTTTCCCATGCAGCAATATCGTTTCATCCTTTTACGACAGGTTGCTTATTTTCTCACAATGCGCCAACAAGAGATCGTATTTGGTAATTTTTTTAAATTGAATTCCCTCCAAATCGTCTATACATCATTTTCAAATTGGACAGCTGGGTACTTGTTATTTTTACTATGAAAAAATATAAAATATTAGCAAGCATTTATTTTATTTATATTTACGATTATAAGACAAAATTCGATACTATGTGACCGTTACAATGAACTGAATCAAAACTTGTAGTTTTTTCATAAATTGATACTGACATTTTGTTTTTGACACAGATTTATTCGTTACTTTTTTCATTAGTAAATCAATTCTAAATTTTCACTAGGGCAAAAAAGTGACAATTTATGAAACTCAAAACGATGTCAAAAACCTAACCTTAAACCGATACGACATTGAAAAAAATATTTTCCTTGCTATCACCATTGCAACATAATCACGTTCCCTGCTATTGTTCTTTGTATCCTTTCATTATTTTTTTTAACTTTTATCAGTATTTATAAATAAATTTTTAAACGATATAACAATGTGTTGATATTAAATTTTTCAAAAAACCATATAAGAATTGTTCAGAAACCTTAGTTCTTATTCTATTATTAAAACATTAATAAAACAATATCTAACTTTAAAAAATACCAAAAGACAAGGAATTTAAATTGGATGTTTTATTGCTTTTGATGTTCTTATCAAAACAATTGAACTTATTACGCTTTAAGACGGTTGGTGTTTTGAAAGTGGGCAATTTTTATTTATTTTCATCTTTTTATTGTTTTTTTTGGTTTGCAAAATTAATTAGAATCTTCAGCCTAGCGGCGAAAATTTATTCGAATTTTATGGCAATTGCGGGGGGCCCGAGGGGTAATTTAAGGCATAAAAACAAAGCACTTTGAATCGAGTCAGAAAACCACCCCGCCAGAGTTCAGACACTCAAATGGGAAATATACAAATCACGTTTTTGTGAATTTCTTTTTGTTCCCACTTTGCATACATTACGAATTCATTGTTTCAAGTAGGTAAGATTATAATTAAAATATGGCTGCTCTGGAGAGGAGGAGGACTCCATTGCCATTGAATCAACTGGTTAAAGGCAGATGTTGAATGAAAGTTTAGGAAATATCCTATTGTGCTACGTCGTGCCATTTACCTGCCAAAGGAGACGCGCGAAGCTCTCGTCTAAGAATGACATGGAGAAATTGCACATCTCTGTCCCGGGAAATGTTTCCTCATTGCCTTTTATTTATCACTCCGAATGCCTGGTATTTTGCATGTAATTCGCCATTCCCAGTTTTAATCTTGACTGTCTCCTTCGACGAGCGTGAGCTCTTTTGCAAAATAATGCGATGTAAATAACATGCAAAAAAAGCGGGGGAAATAACAACAGAATGTAGATAAAAATGGTTGTTTACATGGAGCCAGGCGACAAACAACCCCTCAAAGATCGGTCTCTCTCCATTTAAAGTTCTTATCATCTTTTGATTGACATGAAAAGAGGCACTATTTTTTGTCCACTCCTTTCTGTGTTGTATTTTTGCATTTAAAAAACAGCAGCCCCATTCTTTTTGAAAGACACAGAATATGAATAAGAAAGACGAGAGCCGGGGACAATAAAGTTCTTTTAGACGAAAACTGAATGGACCAGGCGCAGCCACCACGGGCGGAAGAATAGGAGCATCGTTTTCATCCTCATCGTTCATCGTAAATAAAAAGCGAGGAAAGTAATTAATAAAAGTGAAAATGGCGACCTGGTATAACAATAGGCCACGATGGTGATTTATCTGATCGCAAATGTGATGATGTCCATGATATTACAGCCCGCTCCGTTATTAATGGGTAGTATTGTGGCATGAATAATCAATAACAGGTGACACAAAAAGCACTTAAGCACGACTGCGAGAACCAATTTCCCGGCTGCTTTTATTGCCTCGGAATAATTCCATGCTCCATCCATGTTTATAGGACAGTTGTAGAGCGAGCCGAGAGCAAACGACTTTATCCCCATGCCCTTTTAACGAGCGCGCTCCACTTTTGCACGGGTTATTGAATAAAAATGAAATCGTATCATAGAAAACTCTTATTAAAATATAATAACTAATGAAACTAATATATCATCGTTTACCCATACGAAATTATAATTAAAATAAGAGAAAATAGCTAAATAATATCTTTAAAAAAACACCGGAACAAATTGCCCATGAAGAATAATGTACACAATTTGTATTTGCAGAATTTTATATTGACATAAACATTTTATGGGCTATTTAAAGGATGTACTTTTTTGGGCATATCGTTTTGTAATGACAATACATAAAACAACAAATGAAACAATCAAAATTTTTGGAAGGATTTAATTTTACAAAGGATAAAAAAATACATATCATATTTGCTTTCTCATTTTTTTTAACTGCTGTTCGAATATTGAACTAAAATGTCGGTAAATACTCATTAAAGCACACAATATAATATTTGATCAATAATTAAAATAATTCTTATTTATTTTAAAGTTTCTGTCTCCAATAAATAATAATTAATTGGTGAACGTGAGAATGAGAGAGGAGGTGACGTTTAGAATGACACAAGCCAATTTTCAAACAAATTTTATTTATTTAGTTACTCCACTTCTTAATGAGTTTAAAAAAAGTGAAAAATGGCTTTTTATAATTACAAAATAAATAATTATTATCTGACAATTCAGTCATAGGTATAAACGATTTTTACGAAGTCATCTCGGCATTTTATTGGATCCTGCTTTGTTATTATATTCTATAAGTCACCGGGAAGTAACGGGTCTCAAGATATTGCTATAAATTTCAAACCATCATTGTGCCGTTAATACTTGCTCTATTTTAAGTTTGAAAATTGCATAAAATTGTCAGTACAACAAAGATTCTATAGAAATGCAATTTCATTATCTAATCATAACTATTAATTGGGAAATTGGATTTTCAAAAAGGGGGCGGTTCTTCCACAAGCAGTAAATCTCCTGATTTTTCAGTGAGAACAGCGCATTATGTGTCGTCGTTAAATTATTGTATGTTCTTGAATCGCTTACCAGGACCATTAGGGTCATTTTTAAATAATGATCCATTTATTATATTACATTCTAATATTAATATTTGTGATACATATAGTATGTCAGGTATGGCCAGGTATGGCCAGGTATAGACAGGTTAGTCCTTGCCATTTTTCAAAATTCGATATTTTTCGCGAGCCACCCTGATAAAAGAATGAAAATCTTTTTGTAGTTTGTGAAAAATTAAAAGTTATAATCGAAACGAATAAATTTGTGTTAATATCGAAATTCAAGAGCCATTTTGTTCCCTAAAACTTCACTTTTGATGAAGGCCGTGTCGCTCAGATTGTGATAACAATTCTTTATTTACATTACTTTTTTTTGTATTTTTAAAGAGAATTTAAAAATACTCAAACTCTGGTGTAAAAGTCGTTTATTAATTAGTAAAGGGTGAAAAACTCGCATTTCGACTCGTATTTCACACACATTTCTTTGTTAAAAATAACTGATTTCAAAACTCTGTTGCAGTATTCTAATCTCAATATTTTAATCAATAAAGACCACAGTTAAGATAAAACTCAATATCAATATCATTTATCTAGAACAAACAGTTTTAATGGAGTTTAAATGGCGTGAGATTTCCAGCCAATTATCACGGCTTTGAAAGGATATTTGCAAATCCTGAGAAACGAGAACAATTGTGTATGCGTTGGCCTATTCAATGATTAATGAGGATTGATCCAATGTTTTAATTGTGTCAATAAATCGCGCGACAAACCTGCCGATATCGTCACGGAGCCCCGGTGTCGACCTTTTGTGGATTACCCCACTCGCCCACTCCCCATCAGACGCTCTTTTCCATTGATTCTGGACCACTCATACCACGGTTAATATAACAAATGCCCCGAAAATCGGTGTTTTGCACGCTTGTTTGGCTTCTGCCTTTTCGGCTGATCCATTTTAATGCCCCGGCTCGGCTGCCTGTTTGAGAGGGGCATAAATTACATTCATGGAGGAATTAATTTCATTAAGTTAATTCAATCAATACGGCAATGAATGTAAATAGATCGATTTGGATGCTTGCGGTTGAAGCGGAGGGACCGAAACCGGGGGAAAGTGACGTCGGAATAAATGGCAATGTACGAGGGAATTGCGATGTTGTTGTTGTTGTTGTTGTGGAAATGGAATGGAAATGAAGAAAAAAGATACGAAACCCATAGAAATTAAATGAATTTCTTTGGAAACAAACTGGTCTATTGCGAGACGACCGACGTAACTATCTTGTTCGGCATCAGAGGCAAAAAGTTGAGAAAAGTGTTACCAATCGAGAGAAACATTATTACCAGTCCTGCTCCTCCACTCAAACCCCTAATTGTTTCGGGGAGAATTGTCAGCTCTCTATCCCATCCCCTCGGGCTCAGTGCCGTAAATTAACTGAGTAACGACAGATTTAATTCATTCTGCCGGACAACAAGTTCAGACAAGCATGGGAATAGTTCAACATTTGCCCTTTTTATTCGAGTACATACCCCACCCGGCGTCTCCACTTAAGAGCTTATGATACCGGATTATACAATTTAGTCTTCATTAAAAGATTCGTATCAGTTAGTTGCAAAACAGAATCAAGGGATTTTACAATTTAATTAGTTTATATTTAAAAAAGATTTTCTCTTTTACTTGAATTTTATATTACTATTCTGTCAAAGTTCATTAAAGCACAAGTATGCTCTAATGATTATGTTAACGCGCCATTATTTACTATTAAACTGATTAATCTTTATTGAATATTGTTAAAATTATTCTTTTATAACAAAAATTTTTAAATAAGAATTCTTTTAAATTTATGGTTAATTGCTTAAATATCTATTATACTAAATACGCAAGCATTATTAAACACACAAATATTTTAAAAACTCTTATTTGTTCGTTATTTTAAAGGGACTTTTGGTGTTAAAATATAATTACACACAATTTGTACAAGTGTATTAAATGAAATAATAAAAAATATAAATAAATCGCCTATGCCAATATAAGAAAGGAAACCATTAAATTTTATATTGCAATAAATTTTAATTTTTATAAAAGAATTTTTATAAGAATTTAAATTATATCTTTGGTATGAATGTTAAAAGTGGAATAAGATGTAGTGGAAATAAAATTGGCATACGAAATGTTTATTTAAATCGTAAAATAAAGATATTTTAAGTTGTTTTGAAATGGGTTTAAATTCCAAGTATTCATGAAAATATTTCCTATTTGGAGAATTTCATTTCGTCCCGTCCCGAAAACACTGAATTAAATCGTTCCGAATACATAAGTGTATTTATAAATGTGGAGATAAGGAATTAAAGATGAGGAATGGAAGAGGAATACGTAAAGCTCTGGCCACTTTTTATGTACGAGGACCGGAAATCAAATGTCCATAAAAACTGTTTTCGTCCGGTTCGACAAACAACATTAAGCTTGACGACAATTTATACAATACAAAAGGTCCTCGGCTCTTTTTCTGAAGCGGGCGAGCCCCACTTTATCGCCATGCCAGCGATAGACGTACGATTGTGGATACGTACGACAAGCAAGGAGAGTCATGTTTTAATCTGCTCTCCCCTTTTTGCATAAAAGCCATTAAAGAGCCAGTGACAACTCAAATTGAATTGCGCCAATCTGAATACCTTTCATCAGCACGACCTATCCCGAGTCAAACCAAATCAACTGTTTTCCTAATTTTGGCTTTTATAATTTTATACAACCAGCATCGTCAATGCTGTTCGTTCGGCCAGACAGGTTCAAAGCTTAGATGGAATGCATAGAACTGAAGAAATAAATCGGATCTGTCTAATACTAGTAATTTGAACGGATACAGATGAAAGTGTGAAAGGGATGGTCTTCTTCGTAGTATGTGTGTTGTGGTTTGATCGCAAAATCATGTCAATAAATACGCTCTGTATAGAATTATTTGTTCATGGTGCATCACATCATAACAAATAATGATTCGTAAAAATATGATTCAATTGTCAATTGTGAAAGATTGCCCCAATTGGATAGACCTAGACCGGTAACGGTTACTGAGTCGTAGAAGAAGAAGAATCCAGGAGCTATAATTTATGTACGAATACTGTCAAATACTATGTGCTTTTTTATTCAACAATATAAATTACTATGTTAACTTAAGAGAAATTTTCTATATATATCAACAAAAAAGCAAATTTTTAAAGGAAAATCCAAAAATAAATGAATATACCTCGATTTTGACTCAATTACCCTAATTGAATTAATCTCTATGAACCAATAAACCATTTTTATAAACTACCAAATGTTTCAAATTGAGTAAGGATGAAAAAGGCCTGCCAAATGGCAGATTACGCAAACTCAAATATTAAAACAAATTAATCGACATTTTGATTGATTTATGTAGAAACTCTTTACAAAAAGTTTGAATCACGTGGAATGAAAATAAAAATCAAAAGTTTGTGAAGTGTGTCTAAATATGAATATTTTATGAGGTATAATTATCATATAGCTTAAAATAAATAATTAATTCTGTTATTTACAAAATAAATGCCACGTGGAAAAGTTTGATTACACGTTTAATCATAAATTTCAAATGTTACTAATAAACATATTTATTATGAGTATTTATAAATAGGAAGTATGAACGAAATAAGATATAGTTTTTATTATTGTAACTCTTTATTGAAAGGAAATAACAAAGACCTCATATACAGTAATTATGTTTAGCTATATATATATTTTTTATATTAATATACATTTGTTGTATAAAAAGAACAGAAAAAAGTTAAACAACTTTAAACTGAGGTCGGTCATATTATTGACACACAGTAAAATTTGATGCAATTATTGACATATTTTCTCAAATAAAACGTTTGTTTGTTAGAAACACAAGTATAAGAAGAGTGACCCAAATATGAACAATTTTTAACCTTCTCCGAGTCTAGATCTTGAAAAAAGATAATAATTCTTTATGGGTTGCACACAACAACGCAATATTATATAGTAATCATGTTTGGTAATTTATTTATTAAAATTTATAACCAAATGTTGCAAAAAACTAGCAGAAACAAAATAAAACAGCTTTAAACACAAATGGGCAAAAATCGGTATTTCAAAACCGTATGGACGAAATGGCAAACCTCTAAATTCGATGTAATAATTGGCATTACTTCGCAAATAAATCTCTGTGTTTATCAAGGAAAGCAAATTCAAGAAGCGTTATAACTTCGGGGCAACTGTTAAATTTAAAAAATACCTCTTTCGGTCAAAACGAAATATGTCGTTTTGAAAAAATATAATTTTAAAAAATATGAATATGATTCTTTTTAATGAAAATCTTGTTTTGTAATGTAGTAAAAACATACGGTTTTTTGAACACATTAATTAAACCGAATTGTATTGTATTGTATTGTATTGTACAATTGGACCAAACAACCCATGACTGAGTTATAGCCCTCACTCATATATTTAAATACATATGAATGATCACCGGACCGTTGCACCATCGTGATTCCTTGGAGTGATGGGTGCCGCCCATCGCCTCCTCCTCACGTAGGCGTTTTCACTATCTACTTTTGTTTTAAGGGAGGTGGATAGGATATATATGCCAACGACCCGCCATTCGGCACCGCTAATTAAACCGAATAAAAATAAAAAATCGTTTTGCTGGAATAACTATTAAGGGCTCTGACACTTAGACGAATGGAATGAATGCTTTCGAATTTTGGCAGATTAGTATAGATTTCAAAAGGTTTTACCATCTTTACCAGTTTTTGCCTTCAGAAACTATCTGTAATTAATATAATAATATTCTAAATAAACAAAATAACGGATAACGCATAATCCTAAAATATAATTCATTTTCAATTGAAGTAACCTTAAACAAAAATGTATAATTTGTCCTTGTTTCTATTCTTTATTTTACTAATTGGTAATGTGACTTGCAAAAAGCGAATAAAAGGTGGTGACATCATTGGTATCATGCAAGTTCCATACACTGTGGCAGTTTTATCAGACCATGCCGAGCATTTGGAAGGAGCTGGAGCTATTTTGAGGCCAAATTTCGTTACGACCGTCGCTCATCTCTACGAGTATTAAGATAAAACGTCAAATATTTTAATTATAATTCCAGAATCTCACTTTTAGGGAATCGAAACAGTTGTGGATCAGAGCCGGGTCTACGTTTTGCCATGAGGAGGGCCAAATAATTGAAGTTAAAGAGTTCCATTTGCATCCGAAATATAAATCTTCAAATATCTACGCATTCAATATCGGGTTGCTGCAATTGGAACACAATTTAGAAATAAATGATGAAGTAAAAATAATTCAAATGCCGTTGTCAGAAGTTGAGGATGGGCAAAACCTATTTGTGAGTGGTTGGGGAGAGACTGAAGAAGATGATCATCTCCGAGGTTTGACCTTGCCCAAGTTAAATGATCAAATCTGCAAAAAAGCTTATTTGGAAAAGGGTACTTCAATTGATGGAATAGTTTTATGTGCTGGGAATTTAAAGGACGAGGCCGGGATACAACCTCTAGATGTTGGTGCCCCTTTGGTTTATAACAAAGAAATTTTAATTGGTTTGGCTGTGGCAAGACAAGAAAGCATGCCAAGCATTTTTTCAAATGTCTTCTCTGAGCATACTTGGATTAATTCATTGATAGAGAAGACAACATCGTCCACAAGGTCCACTTATATTACCGATGATGGCGTAAGAAGTTTTGGATTGCATCTGTCCAAAATCGAAAACATTTTAATTACTTTTTCTTTGTTGCAAATTTTCTTTAATTTATTGTAACGATTTTGAATTGATTACAATTAAATATAACGAAATACTTAATAAATTACATTGGGACAATATAAAATTAAAAAAGTAATTGAATTTGTAAATATAGTTTCATTAGATTTTTTAATATTGTTATATGACATTGTACATAATAATTGTAAAATATTTTTAAATAGACGCATATAGCCCTACAGCTAAAAACTACATTTAAAAATGTAATTCGTTATTACATATAAATATAGAGATTAATTTCTTTTCAAAATTTTTGAAAACTTAAAATAATTAAAATAGTTAAGATTATTATAAACGATATAGATATTTAACTAAGTCGATAAGTGATATGTTATTTATCGCTATGGTTGTTTAGATTACCGAGTGTTGCCCTCTTATTTTAAAAAACCCCATGTGTTTAATAATGCTTATCGACTGTATTTTTTACAAGACTTTATACATTTTAAAACTAATTATCACAAAAACCGCAAAAGCTTTTTTTAATTTTTCTTATATTTCTCTCTTTGGCAAATGAAAATTTCTATACCTGTTTTTTAGATAGTCTTCAAATTAGAGCGAGGCTAAGATACTCGTACATCTAGTTTGTAAAATTTAGGGCATACCGTAGGAAATGCAAAAATTAATTTCTTGGGTTATGAGATTCAAATCCGAACGTTGATTACTACAGTTCGCACTTGAACACGAAGCTGATTCTATATTTTAAAGGATAATTGCTAAGAAAGTCACAGTTAAGTATCACAGAAAAACCAATGAAAGTACTTTAAAAACGTTTTTGACAGACCAATTTCGATACGTAAATTCAATTATATCCAATCAAATACATTACGTCCTTTTTAATATTAAAGGATATCATATTCAAATCAAGGAAAGATTTCTATATTTTATTTAAATGAAGCCACAAAACAATTATGTAATTTTTTTATATATAATAATTTTTTTCTTTAAATTTTTATTTAATGTAGGAATGACAATTATATAAAAAAAAACTTTAATATAAATATTTAATCCCAGAATGAGATTAGCCCAAATTCCATATCAACTTATAAACATGCGATTATACCTGAGGAATTAATATCTTATCCAAAAAGAAATGTCAATCCTCCTTGAGGTGGAAACAAGAGGAAGGAAAAACATATAACATAAAGAATTCTCACATATTTATCATATTATTCCTGGAAACCAGTTCATGAAAATTAAATATTAAGTAATATATTCGCGGTATATTATATACATAAAATAAAAAAGGAACAGGAACAGGAAAGAACTGATGTGGGCAATAAATTATTTCAAAATGAAAATATACCTTATGAATGATTTAAAAGGAACGAGAAAAAAAAACATTCAACCATTAATGAGGAACTTTAAAACCGATGAATAGCTTTTGTTATCGTTCTTATCAGAAAGAGAGTCTGCCATATTCATAATCAACGCTCGTAATTAGTCGCCAGTTTTTGATATTGTTTGAGTTGAGCCTTGAAAACATCAGACCACTTAATCACCTGCGCTGTTGTCGTTCTTGATAATGATTTGAATATTTCATGAAGGTGGAAATACCTTTCCTGTTTGTCCCTCGCTTTGCACACATTACCTCCTCATCCTCTTTCTACTCCTCCTACTCCTTATCGTCGAACACGCTGAGCTCAAGTTGGGACTGTGACATTTTCTGATTCCGCTCACGGATGCAACTTCCGACCCCTTCAAGGATTTCTCAACCCCGAGAAGAGGATTTACTTGTTTTGACATAGGAATTAAATAGTAATTTCTCCGCATTAATAATCCAAAAGGATCATTATAATAACAACCAGTCAGCGTTCCGAAAGACCGCCGCCGACGACGACGAATGTAGTAAGTGTCTTAGGTCTTGGTAGGCTTAAGGATTAACAATAAATGGGTTTTGCTACGAGTGCCAAATACTAATGTTCTCAAGTGATTATATTATCATTCCGTTCCACAAATTACTCATAAACTTAGGAACTACATCGAGGCAACTATTTCATTTTTTAAGTAATTACAGCTTTAATTTTTATTTTTTAATACTTTAGAAATAAAAATTCTTCAACACGTTTTGGCACTTTCATATTTAAAAATATTTTTTTCGCACTTACTCAAAAATCTGTTTATATAAAATTTACCCGATGTCGAAATTTAAGAGTAATTTATTGTATAAAATTGATTTATTTTCTAATTTCTATAAATAATCTCAAACATTAATAGTTTTTCTTTAATGTAAAAGTGTGACCTCCGTCAAAGAAATCTATTAAAAGTCAGTTTAGTTGTGCATGGTTCAACTGTTTTGTGATGTCACTGTTTTAACGGTCAGATTGTTTCAAATAAAATATGAATATTTAATGAAATACATGTATAGGACATCTTTATAAATTATGACTACTTAAACTGTGTGGAAGTGATAACTCTCTCTCTCTATCACTCCGAAAGAAAAAAAATTTTTAAATATTTTAAAAACCGATGATTTTTTACAGTTTTGTGTCAATTAATTTAAAAACGCATAACATTGCGTAAAAACCACGGTCGATGCCTTATCTTATCATATTATTCCCGACCGAAATTTTAGCTTTTTTAACCCTTAAATGCCCACGCGAGCCTTTAGGCACTCCAACATTGAGTGATAATTTATAATAGACTGAAGCATTTTCCAAACCTTTTTGAAACATTTTTTAATAAAATATGTTAAAGTAACTATTTGTTAGTCATACACACTTTGATTCAAATATCTTGAAAACTGTTCGATGTGAATTCGGTGAAAAGGTTAGAATTAATTATTTTTCAAAAATCACTTTTTTCAAAAATTATTAAAAAATTATATGGCAATAAAATTTTAAGTTAAAATAACCGTTATCTTACCGTTATTATAATATTTATAAATAAGTAATATTTGTAAATTTTACAGCTTCTCAAATTTAGCGTACCTTTAGGCATTCACAGATCTTACCATCTATATATTTACACTTCATGTCTTTTAATTAGAAACAGAATAAACAATTTACGTTAATAATGTATACAAAAATTATGGATTTTCCTTTTATTAATTTATATATAATTTACCAGATGAAATTAATATGTTATGTTTACTTTTATACAAATGTATTTTCAAATAAAACATTTTGCAATAAAACTAATTCAATTATGTTGAATGCAAATTTTTTAGTGGAGGCGTCTGGTTGGTGATATTAGATGGCCATAAGACCTGTTTTTCCGGATTCGTGTTTCTATAAATTAANCAGATGAAATTAATATGTTATGTTTACTTTTATACAAATGTATTTTCAAATAAAACATTTTGCAATAAAACTAATTCAATTATGTTGAATGCAAATTTTTTAGTGGAGGCGTCTGGTTGGTGATATTAGATGGCCATAAGACCTGTTTTTCCGGATTCGTGTTTCTATAAATTAACTTTATCTACGGTAATTTTCTCAATTCAACAAAAAATCTGGGCATTACAGAGTTAATTTATTAAAGTCATTTTTTAGTAATAACAAAGTTATAATCTATGAACAAAAATTAGTTCAATAGTCATATTTTTCATTTCTTCACCAAAAGTCTGACTTTCTAAATCGAAAAAGATAATAATCTCGCCATTGGATCGATTTTTTTCTTAAAAGGAACTTACTTTATATCCTCGTAACAAAGTTTATGTGAAAATTTGATTCAAAATTTCTCGTCAGAAACATAATTAACCAGCTTTAGAAATTCTGGCAATAAATAAGTTTAAAACATTTGTTTCACTTATTTCTTTAAATGTTGTGCTTTTAAACTTTATAATTAATTGGATATATTTTATCAGGGTAGAACTTTGTAACAAAGCTGTTTCGTGTTTTGCTAAACTTGAGGGTGTTTAAAACACCCTTGTTTGAATTTTTTAATTATATAATAATATATACTCGTAAAATAAGAAAATATATGGAATAATTTATAAAAATCCAAAATAAAATAAAGCTTTTTTCAACCAAGATGAATTAAATAAACTTTTTCCACGACATTTACGACGGAACTAGAGGTAGTCTCAACCTCAACCACGGGTGTTAGACTTTACATGATTGTTTTTTTAGTGTATTAGTAGTCAGTTAATAGCACATAGACCGGTTGTAAACGGATCCAGTCAATCCGACCATTTTAATCATTTATTCAAAGCGAATTATAAAAATCAGAAATGGCGCAGACTTATTTTTATAATTCGCTATGAATATTATTTCGCAATGTTATTGATATACACAAATGGAAATTTTTTCGCGCTAGAAATATATCCGCCCGGGATTTGATCCCACGACCTCGAGGAGGATGACTATGGTGCTAACCGCTAGGACACAGAGGCAGATGAATAATAAGATATAATATTTTATAATAATCACTCTGAAGAGTAAATAAATGTCCTTATGGTTCTTTAAAACGAACAAATATTGTTTTGAAAATATAAATTGGTCATTAACATTAAAGTAAAGTACACAATGAAAGCTTTAATACATATTTATGCCAAAATTCTCATCAACCCTACCTCATAACAAAAGTGGAAGCCATTGAGAAAGTACCAAGTAATTAATTATTCAAGTAATCAATTGTTTGAACGCTGTTCCAAATAAAGAGATATATCTTTTTATTTATTTACCTCAAATCAAACACCTTTCCCAACACATTCAAATTCGTTTGTTTTCGCACTCTGACTAGGTGTCGTAGTCAGGTTAGCACACACAACACTCTTGGGCCTGAAAATTTAATGGCAAAATAAAAATTATTAATTCGAAGGGGTGAATTTTAAATGCATAACGATTTCCGTCTTTTTCGGAGAGGATGGCTCAATTTTCTCATAGCCTTTCCCATTTTGTGGGGTCTAATTTTCAGAAAAGACGTGTTTTATTATTCAAAAGGGTTCAATCCATTCAAACAATATTTGCGTACATCTCGTACCCGAATTGTAAAGAAATGTCTATATTATGTACCACCACTCGTTTGCCTAGACTCTGGCTCTATAGCCAGGTCTCAATGACCTGTAAATGGGCCCAGTGTTTGGATATAAAACCGACAAACAGGAGTAATCTTTAATGAGAAATTCTCGGCGTTTAGTTTGGACGTTTCGGTCAGGGAGAAGCGTCGTTCCAGAAGAAGTGAAGAAGGGACAAGCATGAGAGCTGGACAGAAAACCATTTACAGTGCAGAGCAAGAATGCCAATTGAATGGACGACAGGAATGTGAATGGAATTTCTGAATTGTTGGCAAAGCCAGAACAATAAAGTTTAATGAACATAAATTGATTGCAAAAAGGAAATGCTCATGTGCCTGAATGGAATTACAGAGTTTAAATAGTTTTTGCTCAGTAGTGTGGGAATACCAGGTAGTCTCCCAACATTTATCCTGTAGCAAAACTTAATATCCCCCTTTGTTTGTATGAATAGAATAGCCGAAGAGAAGTTATAATATTTGCGAATATGTGTTGTAACACCTGAATATGGTTAAACCGAAACTTTTGAATTGAAAGGACCACTTATCGGAGAGGACAAAACGTCTTAATGAATTTCCTTCTCCATTCACCCCCTGTCCCCCGTCCTGTCTCTCTAATCTACCCAAGTTTCTGGTGTGTTCTCGTTGCATGACAAAGTTTTCGGAAATTCTCCATCTCGTAATTTAATGGCGCTTTTGATGCGAATGTGAGAAATTTGCGGAATCTAATTTTGAATGGAATTCCCAAGATGTGAGATAATGGCTGACTTTTCAGTTCAGATTCCAGAACGATAAGATAACTGTTTGGTATAAAAGCCAAATTGTCCTAGGCCAACATTGGAGCGACAATAATGATAATTAAGCAAAGTAATCGCTCTAGTATTAATCATCGTGAATTCTCTATAGAATTGAAGAGTCTGATTTTTAGAGGTTTTATTATCTCAATTAGTAGTAGTAGAATAATTCTAAGGAACGAAAAATACTAAATTTAAAAACCAAATAAACTGTTGATTGAAATTAATAGCTTAAATAAATTTTATAATCCTATTATAAGATCAAAATTGGATTATATGTTAATGTAATGTTAGAGAAGATTGATCAACTCATGAAGGATTATAGCCAGAGACATGAGAAACGCACATTTGCTTACTAAATGAATGTAGGCTTTATGTATAACTCTGATATTATATATAGAAAGGCTTGTGTTAATTAGTAATATACAACTATATTTAAGTATTTTTAGAATATATATTCAATTTATTACTATGTGATTATTTTATTCATATTAGGTATATTTTTATAATCAGCCTCTTTAGTCTAGGGATAACACACCGACGGTCTCTTCGGAAACATGGCTTCGAATCTTGGGCGTATTGGATTCTTTTTCAATCAATCTAGATGCTATAATACAATCAAAACAAACAGTCAATCAATAGCTACAAACTCATGGTTGAGGTTGAGAATCCCAATGTTCGTTACAGGAATTGAAAGGGAAACAAATTATATTTTAATCATTTAAATATTTGTGAAAAAATTTATCTTGAACTAAGTATTGAAACCCACCTAGTTTAGAATTCTTCCCATGGTTTTGACGGTTAAATTATCTAAAACTGAATAAAGTGTCCCAAGATAATATTTGTTCGACAAAACTTTGTCTCAAAACATCTCCCAAATAAAAAATATACCGAGAAATTCAATAGAATTACAGACTTCTGTTCCAAAATAAGATAGAATTACTGATGGTTCTTCAAAATTTGAGTAAATATACTCAAAAATTAGGTAATACTAGCAATTCGTATTTAACCCCCTTTAACTCATTTCAGGGCGTAAATTGCGTAAATTTTGTTCTCTGTTCTTTTTCGATTTTTCGAACTAAAATTAATCCAGGCCCAATTTTAGTTCGATAAAACCGAACGAGAAAAGACTACAAAAGCTACACAATACACCCCCAGGTCAAGTATTTAGGATTTTGCGCTAAATTTTGATTAAAATGGAATTGGTGGTGTTTTGCGTGAAAAAAGTCCTTTTTTCACTCCTTTTGTAAAATTGAAATTCAGGTACTGAGATGAATGAAAAAAAATCAATGGTTCAAAAACTGAGCATATGTTTTAAAATTAAAGGCCCTCACTTCGAGGGTTCTTAAGCGTTATTTATTTTAGGCTAGATTTTTAAGGGTCGTTTGATATAGTTTAGTTTTTAATTGTTGAATAAATACTACCAAAATCTATCGACATTATATCACATATTCAAACTCTGCACGGACATTTGGACTGGCGTCTAATTAGTTATGTGGTAAAAATATTAATTAATTACTGATGGCTTTTAATTAAAATGTCAAACATATATAAAACTTAGACAGAACCTTCAAAGTCCATAAATGGTTTAAAAACTCGATTAAGCAGTTCATTAAAATGCATAGAACTGTGACGTGGCTGACAATAAATAAATCGATATTATTTGAATTCTTGAAATTCCATTTGGAGCAATAACTTTTATTTATTTATATGCAGTGTCCATTTCAATCAGATAAACTTATTTATGGGGAAACCGTGTTCGGTGGTGGTGCAATTTGCAATGGAATCGGTGTGAATTTTAGCTGGAGCGAGAGAGCAGTCACATGTACCTGGAGCAATTTTAATTTTCCTCGGATTACGATGGATGGAGCATATTAATATCGATTTTAAAGTTATTTATTGCCGGAGTGTTTGCAGAATGCTAAGCTGCACACCTTTTTGCCAAGGTGAATTGCGATCGAATAAATAGAAACTGCACGGGACGATAAGAATTTCCATTATTAATACATTTTCCCCGGGATCGGCGGACGCGTTTGATATAAATTATAAATCAATTTAAAAACAATTTCTGCAATTTGTCTGTAAAATATGAAATGAGATATTTAATCATGTTCGATAACGAAGCAATCGTGCAAATAGGACTCATTCCTCGTCCCGGACAATCTCTTCGGTCGTCGGTCGTGATGAAGTGGCGTGTCTTTCTTACCCCGAAGAGAATCCCAATCCCATCCCATTCTATCAAAGAGCTAAAGATTCCTCGGTAATTCAATAAAAGCCGAAGACCACAGCGAGAAAAGAACGCTTGTTGATTCTCATTTCAGTTCGTCCTTTTACTCCCCATCTCCTTTCTATAATAGTACTTGTTCCAGACATTGAAGACATTGGCCATGTCTACAAATTCCCCCTTTTTATGTTAAGATGGGATGCACTGCACACACAAAAAGAACTAAAATTTAATTTCCTTACAGCAATCCACTCACTGGATCTGCAAGGACCGGTGTTCCTGCACGAGCCACCGCATCGGGTGGAGTTCTCCAATAATAGTGGCGGCCACATCGAGTGCTCGGGACATGGCAGCCCACCACCAGAGGTAATCTCCCTTTTTATTCCACTTTAAATTTCAAACATTATTATCCAGGGCGATCCATCCATCGCCCACCTCTACAATTTCTCCTCTTCCCACTCTAAATGAAGCCAATTTATATTATTTCCCGCTTGAAATGACTTTGTTTATTTTTCATACATAAATTATACGACATTATCTTATAATAGACAATATATTTAATAAGAAATTATTTCCACGGCTCACTTTACACTTCCATCAGAATTGAACAGTTTCTGATGGAAGTGTAAAGTGCGTCAAAAAGCAAAATGAATATTGTAACTAAATTAAATTCGTGATTGAAATTTGTTCTGTCAAAGTTTGACAACATAGTAATACACTGAAAACAATTAGTCAACGAAAAATCAAAACCAGTTGAGGTTGATACTCCACATGCTCCTTATAGGAATTGAAACGGAAAGCATTCCTTCTGTACAAAAAAGTGAACAGAAAATAATAAAAGATAAAAATCACCTAATTGCAAAAACAAACATAAAAAATATTGCAATGTATGTGAGTAGTAACATTTCTTCTGTAACTGTTATTTTATAGCATAAGTGCTTTAAAAAATGCTTCAAAATACTATTTCTTTTTATTTTTTATTAAAGTGTGAACTCTGATTTTTTTAGTGAATTAAGCAAATTTATATGATCTGGACAATTATCATATAAAGTCTGTAATCCCCGAGCAAGTCCTTTGCTCACAAAACATAACCAATACCTTTTTGCATAAAACATGGTCGATAAGCATTAAACACACATAATGCCTGATCTTATAGAACTAGTTGTATAAATAACTATTTAATAAATAAATTATTCATTTGTTTTATTGTTTTTTTAAAGTACCAATATAAAACCCGATAGAAGTTACGGTCGATTAGTATTACTAAATAAACAAGCACTTTAAACTTACTTAACGTTCTAGTTCTATAAATATCTATTAAATGAAAATGTGATATATTCGTTGATTTAAATAATAATCAGAATATTTTATGATTTCTTTTAATAATCAACATACGTGTGCTTTCGAAGCTGTTCTTTTGAATAAGTAAAAGCTTCTCAGAACTTAATGTGTTCTTCTATTAATAATGCTGTAAGTAGGAAAATTTTCAGCAAAGTTGCAAATTAAATGAATTCATTCATAAAAGAATATGGAAAACAACGAACAATAAAAATATTTTGGTATTTTTGAACTTCCGGGAATAAATTACGACTAATTCTGTTTTCCTGTTATTTCCATTTAAATTCCTGTTAATTTTCAAGGTAAAATCGTTTAAGCGATAAATGTACAGTTCTCATTTTCGACAATGTCAGTTAAATATGCAAATTAATTCTTAATGACCATTTGGAAACTTGTGCACCGAACAAATTTATCTCCTCGTCGAAAATGTGCCTCTGCTGTACAGAAAAACTGACAAAAAGAAGGGACTCTTCACCATGAAATTAATAACACATCCACTTATTAACAATGGTGTGGAACCAGTTTGGGATAATTTTAAATAAATTAATTTTTAATATTGCCGGGAGCGCAGTTCGTCCTCTTCATTCCTCATCTCTCTCACTCTGGCACTCATTTTGGAAAGTGGTGACCGGGGGAAGGTCGGGCGAATTCCTCGCCTCCTTGTAATGAGGCGAAATTTTGCAATAATGTGCCGAAAACGCTTCGGTCTTGGACGATAAAATTTTGTTAATGGCTTCCTTTCGCCAAATGAAAAGCGTATCGCCGGGGCTCCCTCTCGTTTTCTGGACGAACGCGTCCGTCCATCGCGCCACGCGGAAGAGAAGATGTCACCAGTTGTTCGTTATCGGTTCTCGCAAAAAGCGGTGCAATTTCGACAAATTCACCACCCTGTCGAAAAAGTGAGAGAGAGACAAAATCGACTCAGTTTAAATGAAATTAGAAAGTTTTCCAATTTAATGAAGTAGCTGGCCAAGGAGTCTTGCTCTGGGGGAAAACAGACCAGAGCGGTCAAAAAGTGTGGCCATAGATCGGCACGACGGATTGGGAACAGACTCTGGGGTGTTGTATAATGTTGTCAAGGTCGCTGTCTTGGGAGAGATTAAGATACATCATGTCCGGTGGCCCATCCTAACCGAAGAACCTCAGTAAATAATTCAGCAAATCCATTTATCAAAAGCCACAATTTATTTAATCAATGTTTATGTACTTGCATATTTTAGGACTAAAGTCAACAGATTTTATAATTTGACTTGTAAATTAAGGCCACTTGTTTCATCAACAATTAAAGACTTAATTAATCAATGCTAAAATTTTATTTTAAAAATGTCTCAATTTCGTAAATCTTTTAGGAGTTCTTATTATATATTTTAAATATAATTTTGTTTTCAATTAAAGTTTATTTTAATTGCTTTTTTGAAAAAGATAATGAAATGTATTTAATTATATGGTTAACTCTCTAATGTCTTGGCGGACCTTTAGGCACGCTATATTTGTGTGCTAAATAAACCAAAGCATTTTTAAAAATATTTTTAAATAAAATTTTGTGTAGGTTGGGAGAAATTTATGTCCGTCAGCCCTGATCGTGAAGGCCCGCTAACTTTGGGAAGTCGTAAAATCTACAATAATTGCATTTTTTATTCAGATTCGTACTTCTGATAACTATCTTTATCTATATTAGAAAATTTGAGAATTACTGGGTTACGTGTTTTGCTTTTTTACAAAACTTAAATAAGTTTTTTGTTTTTTTTGTGGGAATTTGATTATTAATTAATGAATTTTTCGCTGCTGTTGCTTAATTCAAAACAGAAATTTCAAATTTTTTGTGAAATATAATTGTATATTTTGTTACAAGTGGTGAAATAGAGGCCCATTTTAACTCGTTGCGTTCATTAAAATACATGGTAAATTCGTGCTGTATTAACCGATTTCACATGTGTATTGAACGGTATTTGTGTAGCTCTGAAAAAATACCAGTTAATCGATAATTACTAATAAAATTGTTTGCGGTTTTTTCAAATTGTGGAACAGCAATTCACAACGAAATTCTCAACGGAAAATATTTCAATAATAATGTGTAGAGATATGGTTAAGACAACAATTTGTAATTTCATTAAATTGGTGACAATTTGCGTGCAAATTTTAAATTATTTCAGAACTCCGTACAGAAAAGTAACCCGTTACAGAACCAATTTGCGTTAAAAAAGGCTACTTTTCGATACGAAATTGCACTAATCCTTATATCAATACAACTATCCGATTACACATCATTGATAATTTGTACCTTGCCTTGAATGTTCCTTTTCATTTCATTTTAATTTCATCATCAAAGTTCACATATTTAAATATAAAGGGTGTACCTAAAGTAACGCAACTTTTAAATTTGTTATAAAAGAGAGATGTAAATGTATAGATTCACCTAACAAATTAATTGCAATATACTTAAATCTCTCTTTTATATTAAGTTAATTTTCAAACACCCTTTAGAAACTTTGCTTTACAATTAACGCCAAATCTATTATCAAAAAGTAACACTTATGTGAAATTATTCATATTAAACATCATTTTAATTAAAGCTTTTATTTGAAACGAATTGACATTTGATTTTTAGGGAAAAAAATCATAAAATAAATTCTACAACAAATTATTTTAAAAATTTTTGATTGTCCTTATTTTTAAATGTTATTGATATTTTACGTTTATTTAATAATTGAAAAATATATACATCAATGTTTTCTCGACATTTCAATTTGTTTTCTCAAAGGATTATTCGCGTCGTCGGGTGTGCTTCCATAAAAGCCTCCATTAAATTTTTTGAAACAAAAAGAAATCTTGTTTATTTTAATATGAAAATTTATTTTATATAGTAGATATATAGATATTGATATACAATCAATTCATAATTCTAAATGCAATTGGTTTTGCAATTACGACAATAATAATAAGGATGTTCCATTTAAAATACGGTGCCGAAAATCGACTGTTTTAGGCAAATTTCAAATAACTGCAATATAGTTTAAATATTCAAAGTTTTCCTAATAAGCTATGATAATAGAATAAATCGGCACCGTAAATAATTTTGTTAATTTTTATGTCAAATTTCAAGGTACATTAGTCAATAAAAAACATTCCAGTATGGAATTGGGGTAGTCTCAACCCACGTGTGTTAGACTTTCGATGATTATTTATTTTCAGTGTATTAGTAGGCAATTAATAGCACCTAGACCGGTTGAAAAAGGATCCAGTCAATCCTACCCGCCCAGGGATCGAACCCACGGCCTCCGAGGAGACAGACGAGAGTGTTACCACTTCGGCTATGGGGCGGGCACATTAGTCAATTAAAGCAATTAAAATCACGCCAAAGAATTGGATACTACAAAACCATGGTCACTATTTTTGGTAACAAGATTTGAATTGTATCAACTTTTGGGGATGAATGTATGCCCTTGGGGCACTCATTACTAAAATTCTTGTCTCTTTTTGTGGAACATGAGTTCCGGTTGTATTCAAATTCTCATATTTGGTGAATAAACAACACAAATTCCTACGTGGCTTCACGTAGAGTCGGCACACGAGGAAAGAGTCCAGGGAGAAGTCGTCGGCCCAAAACGAACATAATGCACACTGTTATTTATTGTCCGTAGCTCGCTGCTGTCTGCTGAACTGAACCCATAAACAGACACACCAGAAGTTTATAAAAATTCCTCCACCGTGGCGGCGGTAGAATCTGTTTACAGTTGTGAACTTGGTCAGTGTATTTATTTTCGTGTCTCTCTTTTTGTAATGGGGGGTGTACTACCTTACTTTTCGAGCCTCGGGGCTTGTTCATTAGGGGCGAGGCGAGTATAGGATGGTAACTGCGAAACTTTTACAACGGTATTTACATGGAAATTGCCGACATATACACTTGTTCAATGGGACGGACCAAAAATGGCGACGCTTCCTTGAAACGGGGCCAAAAAACTGGAAAATTCTGCCCAAACTTAATTAAAACGAGAAAGCCTGGAACACCATCTGGGTGATTAATATCGCCGACGCCACCAAATGGACTGCTCCAACGTGAGCATCCGTTATTTATTTGGTTTTAATAAAAACCCATTTTTGTATGAATAATAGATTTTAACCATTTGGCTACGATTCCACATTTGGTACTCTGTCCTATATAATTAAACACAGTTTTTGTCCCGACATACATATTAAGGACTTATGCTTCGAATACTTACACGTATGTTTGTTTTATTGCTTTCCTTTTATTGAAAAATTGAGAATTTTTTAACATTTTCTTCAGCTAACTATACAGATTTTGTAATTCATTGTGTGAAGTACCTCAATCACAAACATATCTTAGTACGTGAAATTTAAATTTATTTTTTAATGAAATATTGTTGATAAAAAAAGCCAAAATATAAATATACAACGGTTCATTGAATATTGATAACTTTACTGCCTTTATAAATGTATTTTCATAGTTTCGCCATATATTATAAAGATTTTTTAATATCTGTAGAATTTGAAACATAAATTTATAGTTTTTTTTCAACTTACTTTTTTTTATTAGAGGAATATTCTAACACAACTTTTACTTTTCACTTAACTACTCCTTTATTTTAAGTTTTTGAAATTTGAATGAACCATATCATTTATATTAATTGTCCATATTATTAACTACCTATCCTTCAATGTGTACAGACCTATACTACCCTAGAGTGCGGTGCTGAATGGCGGGCCTATTAAACACTTTGTCCTAACCCATTTTAATAAATCAGTTACTATTATTTTGATATACTATATAAATAGTAACAAATTAGTTACGGCCAGCAATTGTGATAGGGAGGGAGAGCTAGGGCGATATACGTGGAGGGTCATATGACTGTCCACCATACACCCGGTGATACGTTATCGTGCGTCGTTATAATGATCTTATTCATATATTTATATATAAGAGCTATAAACCCCGAGCGGATTCTGCGCCCAACCTACCATACCATATCATAGTTATCTAAGTAATGTGTGGGCAAATAAACCATAAACTGAGTTCAAGAAAACGAATAAATTGAGTTTTCAAAAAGAAACAAGTGATTAAATGCGAGTATGTTTTTTACAACCAGTTTTTTTTACGAAATTCTGTACAATTTACATAAATATGAAGTAAAGAATAAGAATACAAACCAGAGACCCAGTGAAGAACAGACACCCCAAACTTGAATAGCGAGTCAGAGTATGATTTCATGTTTCGCCCACTATACCTGAACATTGGTATTGGTAAACACATTCAAAATTAACAGATAGGTTTATCGCAAACAATCAAACAGGAAATTGTCGAATCCTTTATTATAAATGTTAAGTGGTTGATATTTATAGATAAAATAAATACCGCTCAACAATTATTTCAAAAATTATCATTTCTAATTTGCAAATTTTCTGGTAGAAATTCATTATTCTTTTAAATTAACAAACTTATTTTTTTTACATGGTCTTAAGATCACGCCACGGTGCAAAGTACTAATTTTTGTGTTTGTCTGCGAGTATTGAATAATATATAACTAAACAGGGTGTGATTATGAGTAATAATGAGGCATTGTGTACTAAAATGTAAACACTTTTTTAAAGAATTGTATAAAAAATAATACAGAAGTTGGTTTTGAATTATAATTGTTGCATTTAAATCTAAGTTTATACTTCAATCACTCAATTCTAAACTTAATTAAAAATTTTGTAAATCGGCACGTGGCCATTTTTATTTCTAAAAAATTTATTTATTTACATAAAATAGTTATGCGATACACATAAAAATAATAATGTTTTATTAAACAAATTACTAGCATTTTCTTATTGGCTGTGATAAAAATAAATTTGTTTGTTCTTTATTTACTAATCAAATTCGATTTCAAATACAATATTCAACAATATATTATTATTAGCACAAACTTTCATTTACGATAAAAGCCAATTCAGTCTATTTTTGGTTATTTTTTTGCAATAATATTTGTCACAACTTTTTATACGTAGGTATATTATTTGACTTGAAAAACATTTCTACCTCTAATAGCATCTTGGAATCGAGTAGGTGTTTGGTTTGAGTGCAGAAAAAAACAAAACTTTTGCTTGATTATTTTACTCATCTAATTGGACGAGTTTCCGATCATTTGATGGAAAGTTTGTGTGGTTAATGGGCCATTTTCTGATTAATAAGTCCAGCAGAAGTCGTCTCTGGCGTTGGTCGCCCTCAATATTGACGGTTTAGCAGCTCGCCAGTGTAATCAATTACTGGTCCC
>JXOV01010612.1:2833-19236 GCA_001014945.1 Clogmia albipunctata | reverse complement strand
CAGTGTAATCAATTACTGGTCCCGGAGGCGACTCGACTCGTTTTCGCCTTTGGGACGTGGCCGGCCCGATTTCGTCACGTCCGTCTAGCCAAATAAATGGATCCGACCAACTTTTGATGAACTGCTAACTAATTAAAAAGTTAATTATCGCCCAATGTGGGGCTCCTCCGAAAGAGTTTTGCGCCTCAACTGAAACAACAACAACATGGCTGTGGTCGTATGGCAAAACGCCTGCTTATGTTCTGATAAATGAGTGGAGAAGAGGAGTTGAGAAGTTAATCATGACTTATTTGGCGCTGTTAATTATCATTGCCAATTATTGTGGCTTATTACAGGTCGAGTGGGCGCCCGTTTTGCCGCACCAGGACTTGGTCTTCCCCCTAGCCAACGGCAGCCTCCTCTTCTACCCCTTCTCCGCAGACAAATACCGTCACGAGATCCATGCCACCGTCTACAGGTAAGCCAGTACCACCATTAAACTAAGAACGTCGACTGATCCAAGTTACTAACCACGAAACTGGGGTGGTGAATTGTTGTTTCTTTCAATCGATTCCAGGTGCAAATTGAAGAACTTGGTCGGAACGATACTCAGCAGGGAGGTGAACGTGAAAGGAGGTGAGTGAAAGAAAGACGAGTCCATTAATTGGTTTCCCATCCTCTCACTCCAACCAACCAACTTCCTGTTCTCTCTAGAAGAAGATAAAAAGTTTACTGCCAAAATTGAACGTGTTAATGTCTCCACAGGGCATTCCGTTAAGCGGACAAACTTTGAAAATGACACGATTCCTCCTGCCTGCACTCCTTCCTCCACTCCAACCAAATTTTCAATTGAAATCCCAAAGAGATTTATTAAAATATCAATTTTCTGTTTATCTTCAAACTTGCTCAAGCCATTGCTCTCTTCCTTGTCCCGGCAAAATGGTAAATTGGCCGAGTGCATTTTAATTGATAACTTTCCGAAAATTGCAGTCGTTAACCAAAAGTATGCTGTCCAAGTACACGACGAGTATGTGATGGCGGGAAATACGGCAGTGCTCAAGTGCCAAGTGCCCAGCTACATGGCAGAGTTCGTGATGGTCACCGCCTGGGTTCAGGACACAGGAATGCATCTTTACCCAAACTCAGACATTGGCGGAAAGTACATAGTTCTTCCAAACGGCGATCTCTACGTGGACTCAGTTGGACCCAACGACGCCCTCAAATCCTACTCCTGTCGAACAGTGAACCGATTGACGGGAGAATCCCAGTCCTCCACCTATCCGGGCCGAATCATCATCACCGAGCCAAAGGGGCTCGTCCAGCCGAGAATCAACGCGGATAAGCACTCCTCAAAGCACGTCGTCCTCAATGGCCACATTGTCTTGCCCTGCATCGCCCAAGGGCACCCCGCTCCCACCTACAGATGGTTCAAAGAAGAAAACGACCAACTGGCGCCTTTGAAATTCAACGAGAGGGTGTTCATTGTCAGTGGAGGCCTATTAAAAATCACCAAAGCGAGGCTGGAGGACACCGGAAAATACCTCTGCTGGGTCAACAACACCGCCGGAGAGGAAACTATACAAGTCTTATTAACTGTTACAGGTAAAATTACTGTTTGTTCAAAGTGACTCCACTTTGATTTACCTTACAATTTTAAAGGCAATTAAATCAGTTTTATTATTGTCTCTATTTATTAATTTTAAGATATTTGTGTATACCCAAACAAAATGTTATTATTAACATTTTGTTTGGGTATATACTAAAAGGGAAGCTTTTTCATTGAAATAATAATAATCAATTGCCATTAATTAAAGCTGATTATAATTGATAATAAAAAGGTTTGAATAAAGTCTGAAATAGTATATTTCGATACAAGTGGTTAAATAAAGGTTATTACAGCACGAATTTACCATGTATTTAAAAGTAGGTAAATGAGTGCAGTAATAACCGATTTCACATGTGTATCGAACGCTATTTTGTGTAATTCTGAAAAAATATCATTTATTCGATAATTAATAATAAAACCGTTCACAACGGTTTTTTCAAATTGTGCAACCACAACTCACAACGACATTTTCATTTTTGAATTGTTAAATTATAAACATTTTGTTTTATTTTTTAAATTCAATTTATTTAGTATAAACATTTAAAATATATACACACATGGTTTTTATTTTTGAAATTTACATTGAATTATTGTAATAACAGCTTTGCTGCTGTACATCGTGTTTAGTGGATAGGTGGGTGATAAAATCGCTTATCAGCTCCATTTCGCGAAATTCTCATGGAACATTTTGGTGTTGAAATACCAGGGTAGGTCCATTAACATCTTCAACGTTTTGTTCTGCAGTCGTTGCAGTTTTAATATGTTATCTTGAACCATATTATCCAGTAGAGGCGCCGCCGCGTACATAAAAGCAGGTCGGATGCCTGATTTGTATAGCAGGAGTTTAATCTTGGGGTTTAATTTAGATTTTCGGCCCAATAGTGGATATAACTTTGTTAAAGTTACCTATGCCTTTTGGATAACGAAGTCTACGTTTCTTGCTTTAGTCAAAAGTTTATCCAGTACTACTCCAAAATACTACGTCTCAGAACTCCATTCGATTTTTTTGTTATTAACAATGTAGAGTATGTAGAGAGTAACTCCTTTTTAATTCTTCTGGTTACTATTAGTGCAACAGTTTTCTCAGTATTTATGCTCATCTTCCATTTCTCATAATAATTTAAAACCGGCTGTTTTTAAATGCCAACCACTGTTATTCCATCTATTTTCATAGCAGAAAATTGCAGTGTTGTCCGCATAGAAATATTGAAAATTATAATCATAAACATACTGCTAAATTCAATTTCATGTCAAAACCGTTCAAATGAATTATTGGATGAATTTTTTCGACCAGATTGGTGTCATCTAATGGCTACGTAGCAATCTAGCCTGTGTCAAGATGATAGAATTTTTCTAAATCCCTTAGAATTAGAGTCTTGATATTATCTCCAAAACAAAGTCAATAAATCAAAGATGTACTCCTTAAAGTCGATAAATATTATTTATTATCGTATCCTTTTAATTACATCAATATGTCACGACTGTTAAAATCTTCATGTTATTCAATAAATTCCTACTAAATATTATATTTGTATTTGTGTAATACTGTAGAATTCATTGGAATACGATAAACCACTTATTTCATATAACTATCAATCACATTGAAACAAATTATAATATTATTAGCATTAATAGCACTTTAAAAATCAAAATTTCATTATTTTTGGTCAATTAAAGTTTTAATTCAAAATCAATTATGCAAAAATAATGAAAAATGCATTTAAGTTCTGAAATATATTACATTTTAAACATATTAAATTTCTGTTGAAAAGCATAAAAGAAAGTTTTCCAAATACTAATAAAAAATGGCCACTTAATCAATAATTCTTCCTCCAGCTCCTCTGACGGTTCATCTGCAGCCCCAAGTGCAGATTGTAGACGTGGATAAGGATGCTACTTTTCAGTGCATGATTTCTGGACACCCTATTCATGAAATTCAATGGCTGCACAATGGGAAGCCGGTGTCAAGGGGGAATCGAATTGAGGTGGGTTTCGAGTTGATTGCCCGGAATTTTCCCAATCATTTCCGATTTTCA
The DNA here is from genome assembly GCA_001014945.1 of Clogmia albipunctata. Taxonomy (NCBI): domain Eukaryota; kingdom Metazoa; phylum Arthropoda; class Insecta; order Diptera; family Psychodidae; genus Clogmia; species Clogmia albipunctata. The sequence goes on along the minus strand of JXOV01010612.1, from coordinate 15,615 downwards.
GATTTATTCGGATCCACCCAAGTTGGTGATCAAAAGGATCCAGAAGGAGGACCAGGGGATGTTTCAGTGCGTTGTGACAAATGACTGGGAACAGATTCAGTCTACGGCTGAGCTTCAATTGGGAGGTGAAATACGTCAATGAGAAACTGTTGAGTTTGGTATTGAATTCATTTTTCCATTGCTCTTCAGACGCCACACCGGAGCTTTTGTACTGGTTTTCGGAGCAGACACTTCAGCCGGGCCCCACAGTCAGCTTGAAGTGTGTCGCCACGGGCAATCCGCCGCCTCAATTTACTTGGAAACTTGATGGATTTCCGGTCTGATTAAAGAAATCGCTCGAGTAATGACATTTTTTCATCATCATGATTTTCATTTATGCCCAGATTCCGGATAACTCTCGATTCCTAGTTGGACAATACGTCACCATCCACGATGACGTGATAAGCCACGTCAACATCACCAATGTGAAGAACGAGGACGGCGGGGAGTACACGTGCACGGCCCACAACAGCATCGGCAAGTGGGTATCAGTTAATCAATCGTTCGCTGCGAGTAATTACACAGAATCGACACAAATCTCGTTTCAGGGTGTCACACAGCGCCAAAGTCAACATCTACGGGCAGCCGTATATCAGGGAGATGCCGAAAATCACGGGCATTTCGGGCACGGACCTGATAGTAAAGTGCCCCGTGGCGGGCTATCCAATCGACAAGATTCACTGGGAACGGGATGGACAGATCCTGCCGATTAATCGACGCCAGCGGGTCTACGCCAACGGGACATTAGTTATCGAGCAGCTGCAGCGCAGCGAAGATGCGGCAACATACACGTGCATGGCCCAGAACCGGGATAAATTGATGGCGCGGCGAAACGTGGAAATTCAGGTCCTGGTGCCGCCCAAAATTATGCCCATTCAGGCGTTAACTAATTTGCTTCGCGAGGGAATGAGAGCTGCAATTTCGTGCCAAATTTTAGAAGGCGATTTACCAGTCAGCTTTCGGTGGGAGAGGAACGGAAAGCCTGTTCTGGGGACAGGTAATGAAGTTATTCGCCGAATTGATGAGTATTCCGCCACCCTCATTGTTGAACATATCACGTCGGAACATAGTGGGAACTACACCTGTATTGCCAATAATGTAGCCGGGACTGAGAAATTCACAGTACCTCTCACGGTCAACGTACCTCCTAAATGGATTTTAGAGCCTAAGGACACCAGTGTTCAAGCTGGAAGCGACGTTTCTTTAGACTGCCAAGCTGATGGATATCCACAGCCAACCATCACTTGGAAGAAGGCCGTCACCGCCAATCCAGGGGACTACAAAGACTTCCTTTACGAACCCAATGTCAATCTTTCTCCGAATGGATCTCTTTACTTCAAGAAATTGACCAAGGATTCCGAGGGCCACTTTCTTTGCGAAGCCAAAAATACGATTGGGTCTGGCGTTAGCAAAGTCATATTCCTTAAAGTAAATGGTAGGTATTTTTATCTTGGATCTTTAAAAATCTATAACTAACTTAAACTTTTTTCCAGTCGCAGCCCATTTCACGTCTAAAAACAAGCAAATTTTCATAGCCAGAGGGAAACAAGTTCACATCCAGTGCAATGTTCAAGGTGACACTCCCATTGACTTGAAGTGGCGTCTCCAAAACTCCCCTACAAGACTTGACGAGACTGTAGATTCTAGGTATAGTATTCGGGAACAGATCTTGGACAACGGCATGGTTTCAGAGTTGGGAATCACTCACACATATCGGCAAGACAATGGAGTCTACATTTGTCAAGCCAGCAATGCTTTCGGTCAGGATGAGATGTCCGTTCAGCTGACAGTTCAGGAAGTTCCAGAGCCTCCAAAGAATTTACGAGTCAACGCACAACAAAGTAGGAATGTGCAACTATCGTGGAGTACTCCCTTTTCCGGCAACAGCGCTATTGAAGAGTACCACATTCAGTTCAAACTTCTCTCAGAATCTTGGCAAGCTTCTGAACGGATATCCGTTACCGGAGGACACACTGTCATAACTTTACAGAACCTAAAACCTGCTCAAACTTACCAAATTCGAATGTTAGCTGAAAATAAATTGGGTCCTTCTGAGTACTCGGAAGTGCTACAAATTACAACTTTAGAAGAGGTGCCCTCTGGTCCTCCGAAAAATGTTAGAGGTGAAGCCAAAAGCTCCACAGAGATTTATTTAACGTGGGAGCCGCCAGACCGTAGTGAATGGAATGGAAACCTCTTAGGTTACTACGTAGGCTATCAAATGACCAACTCCAATGGAGACTCGACTCAGGGGTTCAACTTGAAGACTGTAGAAGCCAGGTCTCAGTTTGGAGGCGAAACCATATTGGCCAATTTAAATAAATTCACGCAGTACCATATAGTAGTTCAGGCTTACACAGGCCAAGGCAGTGGGCCTCTAAGCGAAGAGATTACGATTCACACTTTGGAAGATGTTCCCTCGAGTCCTCCAGAAAACCCAAAGTGTGACATTCTAAGCTCAACGTCATTGTACATTACTTGGTCCCCGCCGCCAACTTTTGAGCAGAATGGCAAGATCCGGGGATATAAAGTGTCTTATATAGCTGTAGATGATCTTTATGGTGAGTTGTTATAAAAATCTCAACTATCCCAATACTATAGGTAATCGTTATTTTAGATCATGAACCCAAGATAGTCAAATCTAATAATCAGTATTTGACAATAGAAAATTTACGAAAATATACAAACTATACAGTATCAGTCCTGGCTTACACAAGAATGGGAGATGGTGTCAAAACTGAGGACCTCTATTGCAGAACAAGTGAAGATGTTCCTTCAGCACCTGCTAACGTTAAGGCTATTCCATCGTCAAATACAAAGATAATAGTCTCATGGCTGCCACCAGATAACCAAAACGGCGCAATTGTAAGTCTAAGTAATACTAGACTATGCATTCTAGAACTTCTGTAGTTTCTGTTTTATTTATTTTAATACATTTTTAGATCGGGTACACATTTTACATGTCCGTTCTGGAAGGAGGGCGTGACGAAGGAACGCATAAGAAGGTACTTGGTCCTCACATGGAACAGCATGAAGCTCAACGACTTCAAGAAGATGCTACTTACCAGTTTTGGGTGACAGCTTCAACGAAAGTTGGGGAAGGAGAGAAATCGAAATACGTAGCAGTTCCTCCAAACAACAAAGTTCCAGCAAGGATAATATCTTTCAGCAAAGTGATAGTTTCACCTTGGAAAGAGACTTTGATACTACCATGTCGTAAAGTGGGAGTTCCAGCTCCAGTCACTATATGGCGTCAAGATGGACAGCCTATGGAAACTAATTCCCGTAAATTGATAGCCAAAAATGGGACAATAACTATAAAGGATTGCCAACAAGCTGATGCTGGAAATTATACCTGTAGTGTGGAGAACAACTGGGGAAAGGACGAAATAGTCTACCATATAGTAGTGAAGATGCCTCCAGATCCACCTAATCTCACCGTAGTAAATTCATTCGCTGATAGCCTTTTGCTGGAGTGGGCAGACAATAAAAATGGAGGAAGTCCTATCTTGGGCTATGTTATAAACTATAAACGAGATAGTGGAGACTGGGAAGAACTTCAAATCGACTCCAAGACCAACTCTCATTTGCTCAACAACCTATGGTGCGGAACAAGATACCAGCTTTATATAACCGCTCTAAACAAGATCGGGACTGGCCTTCCCTGCGATATAGTTAACTCATTCACGAATGGCAACGCTCCGGTTCAACCAAAGCAGTCTCAGTTCCTAACCTCAAACTCGACTAGTGTCTCCTGCTGGCTGGACGCCTGGGGAGACGGAGGCTGTGGTATAGCTTATTTTATTATAGAGTATAGGTTCTATGGCCGAGGCAATTGGAATACTATCGCCAACCATATCCAACCCACCGAAAGAATTTACACAATCTCCGACTTGATGCCTGGAACCAAGTACCAGGTTCGGGTAACTGCCACTAACAATGCGGGTTCCACAGTAGGTCTTTATAATTTCACCACTCCTAGCCCTCAAGGAGGTATGTAGAAATAGTTGAGCCTATCCATATTTCTAATTTAATATCCTTTCAGTGGTTTTTACTGCCGGCCATGATCCAGTTTTTAGCAATATAGCTGATAGGAGTATGTTTGGTAACTTTAAGGTCCTAGTTCCAATTACACTGTCCATAGTTATCCTCTTAGGACTGATTTCTGCCGTAATGATAATCAGAAAACGAAGTAAGACTTTTGTATATTATTTCATGAAAAACAAAGCTAATAATCTTTCTTTCAGAACTTAATCATTCTAATCGAATTCCATCATCATCAGTGTCAGAGTCGCCATCATTAGCGAACCTTCAAAACAAGTCCAACCGAGACCAGTACTTGGCAGTGCGGTGTAATCCAAACAATGATAGGACTAATAATAATTCGGCAGATTCTAACAGCTACAAAGCTGAAGGCAACGAATACATCGAAGACATTTGCCCTTATGCCACTTTTCAACTGAACAAACCCAGCTACAGCGAAAGTTCTTACAGTGGGAATGTCTACAGTGGGCCATATCATTCTGTTAGGGGATCATTTGTGTATCATGATGTAAAAAGTGATGGATATCAGGTAAAACTATGATGAAACTCTACTAAACTTTGGCTTAATTTTGAAAAATTGTTTTCAAAGAGCAAGGAACCAGAATACACCAAGGTTCGTCGCAAAGGAGGGCGACTTCGGGACCCTCATTCTGAAAGTCAAGGTATGTCCTTCATCTAAGAGTGTTGTCTCCTTTCAAACAAACTGTGCTAAATTTCTTTCAAAATTCATCCATTCATATTCATTAATTTCATCCATATCTATAGTTTTGGGTCGTTCCAGTTTTGCTTTATTGGGTGCTTTTTAATGGAATCTTCTTGTGTCGTCCGTTTTATGAGACCAATTTTGTTTCGTGTGTGCGGTTTTGGCAGACAAAAAGGATGCACTTGCTTTTTGGCTGACATTTAGGTTACTTGTTTAAGAGAAACTAATCATATAGTTGCATTTATATTTAGAATTTGAAAAAATATAACAAAGGGTGGATTGAAAAGGGTGTTGTAGTACGAATATACATAATCTTTTTCTAATGAATTATAAACAGAGTGAAGAATGAGCGCGGTTTTGCTCCCACCTCTTTGAAATTCGCCTCTGAAAACGCATCTATTAAAGAGGAATTCAAAACACAGCTCACATGAGTGGAAGAGTACAGAGTAAATTCAATTTTCCCCATTTCTCAGCGCAATTTAAATCGAATTTGATCTTGCTCCTCCGAAATTTGTGCACACAATTATTAAACTAAAATATTAACAAATACACGGTTTCTTTCCAAATTTAATTTAATGAAGTTGTTGCTGTTTATACATTAATGATTTATTATATAAAATGAAAAGAAAACAGTTTTTATTAATATTATCACACGCATTCAAGTTTTGGGCGCAATTCGTTCCGATTTGACTTCATCTCCGCTCGGTGGAGAGAGCGTAAGATTTACATTAACTCCTCCGGCGCAAAAGAGAGTGCAAAAAGAGGAGAAAAATGTGCGCTTCAGTGAGTGGGATGACTTTGCTCCGAAAACTCACTCTGATTTTAACTTTAAAAATAAATTAAGTAATTTGACCAATTAAAGAACAAGCCTCTTTCAATCTGCCATATCGTTGGATAATTTGATTAGTTTTTGTTAGATTTCTAACATTTTTCTGTTTGACAATTTTTCCTTAACTTACTTTTTGTTTGTTTTATTCTCAATTTTAGAAGTCTTTTAATTTGAAATGATATATTTAAATATGAACCATCTTTATATATGTATATAATACAGAGAAACATTTTGAACTCATCATGGTCCGTTTTCTTTAAACTCATGTTTGTCCATTTGAACAAAATGGCATCCAACCAATTTTAGAATCGGACAATCCAGGTTCCACCGATTCAGAAGTGAGGAAAATCCTAACGCTTCACATACCAATTACAGAATATGACACCCTGGGATCAGAGTCTGACAACGAAATGAACTCCCGGGCAACGGTTGATCAAACCAAATATCGCCCCCAGAGAGGTATAATCAGCTAGTTCCTCCACATCCTAAACCTCATCAATCACCAACCATTAACCCATCATCACAGTCCACCACATGAAGCACACACACTTTTACAGATGGACACTATTGATTTCAAAAAGAAATACAAAAAAATTTATATTATATTCTTTGGAAAATACTTAAACACAACACGAATCAATTTAAAACTCGATACAGTTTTGATTCTTTTTCATACCTGACAAACAAAACTTTTACTTTCTATTCCGCCCTTTCTGACCTTATTTCGGTTCTCTTTTAGTTGAGTTAAGTAAGGAAAATTTAATTAATTTCATTGGCACGAGCTTTTTACTTTCGAAATTGGCTTTCTTCGTTTTCCAATTGACATTGAAATTTTGCATTTTCATCACTCTCATGTCATCCATGCGGTTTTCGGTTTTGGTTTCGTTTACGTTCTTTTATACTGTTGAATTGGCAACTACTTTTCGAATCCAGTCGTTTGAACTGTGTGCACTAATTTCATCTGGCAGAAAACCAAGACGAAACGTCGTCGTCGTCCGAAACCTCCCCGACCAGTGTCTCGAGGAAGCCAAAGCCACCTCCATACGTGCAGAGGAAGAGCGGGAAGTCGGCCCAGGGCCAAGGAGCCGCTCTTCCCAAACAGCGACACGTCCGCAGCTCCAGCGGATACTCCAGCCACAACGAAGAAACAACGTTTAGGTAAGGTCATCCAGTTTTTGGTGCATTTATATGTGGTAAAATATTGGCAAATGTTCACCCAAAATGTCACGTTTTATAGTCACCATTTGATTTGTATTTGATTTAAAATATTTGAATTTAAAGTAAGGACAAGTAATATTAACTGTATTTTGGGGTTTAACAACATTTTAAGTGCACACTTTTTAATTGAATACAGTTCATTTCTTCCATTTAGGTCAAGATTATTAGGAAAATATATATTTGTATAACAAAATACATACTTCCAAAATTGGCTCTATACACAAATCCTGTTTGATTTTTATAGTATGACACAAATTTAGAAATTGGATTACCATAACAGACTTTTGAGACGACTTACAAATACAATTGTAATTATATGCAAATAGGGTTTTATCAACACTAACTTAACAATAAGGTTATCCAGATATGTGGTGGTAGTAGTAGTTTAAACTTCATCGACTCCGCTGTATGCAAGGAAAATAATGATAATTTTATGACAAAAGACTTTGAAAATAGTTATATACCATCAATACAACCCAAAACAATATTCTTTGGCTCTAATATGCTAAATCTCCGTTATTCTGAGCCGAAATGGGAAAAAATTCTCTCATTATATTTGGTCAAAAGAGTGTTAAAATTTTAAAGAAATAGTGTTAAATTTGGTTCGATATAGTATCTAGATAACAATACACATGTGTCTAGTCCCCATTTAGAGTTCATATAAAAACAAAACAATGAATTACAGCGGAATCGATGACGTCATACATTCAACTGACAATATTTGGACAACTTAGTTAAGGTTGAGCGGCTTTGGTTTTTATAACTTTGTAAGATAGCATTTCTGTTTCACCAAAAGTGGCTGCTTCCATTTACCATCAATAGATACAGAGAACAATGGAAAGGAACTTGATGATGATGCATTAGCGTTGGTATTTTCTTGGTCATGAAAAATCCATTCTAATTTATAACTGTAGTATCTACATGTTGCTACTCTAAAAACAGTGGTTGTAAATTCGAAAGCTTTTATTTCGTATTATTAATTAATTATCAAAAACCACATAATCTAAAAATAAAGATTAATTAAAATAAAATACTGTATTCAAGAATTCTTGGAAATATTTATGCCAACTAGTGAGTGCAAAGTGTCTACTTTGGGCTACCGGTAGGTACCCAATACTTTCGCGCCGTATATCGAATTAAAAGTATTGGGTATAAAAGTACACACTCCACACATCTGAAAATCAATTTACATATATAATATTCCATATTTTGATGATTTATCAGAATTTACAACAAAATTAAAATGATTAATTCAAGAAATTTGGAAAAGATATAACTTGAGATTTTGTTCATTTATATTTAATTTAACATGGAATCACAAAGTAAAAGTTAAACAAAATACATTGCACTAGTTCTCCATATAAAGATAGAACAAAGAGCATAATGATTTTCAATGATGAACCCAGGTACCCGTATTCGATATGTGTATCGAATTAAAACTACCTGATGACCAAATTTTGCACATTTATGACTACTTAATAAAATTATCAAAATATCAAAAATAACCGTTTGTTATATATTTGTGAACACTGCACACTAACTTTGAATTTTTCATCTTCAGTTACAAAAGAGCCTCAAACCTCACAAAAGATCTCTCTGTTCTGCCAGAATTCTATAGATACTGAGTGTAAGTGTGTAATAAATTCAACTAAGCCATTGATTGATTGTTCACACTTTTTGCATTTTGCATACAAACCGAGCCAAATAAGCAATTAATTGGCCAATTTTTATACAAGGCACTATTTTGTTTTTGTCTAAATGATTGTGGTTCGAGCTTTTTTGTAATGAATGATGACCAGTGCACAAAGTACACAATTTTTCTTAAATTTGCACCACTATTTTTATTCTACAATACCGTTGTTTGTGGATATTCTAAATAGATAATTGAATTTTTCCACTCTCAGCATTTCGAGTTATCCCAATTACCAGTCGTCCGGCAACGAGCACATAAATCCGCCGCTCCGGTTTTTGGACTCGCCCGAAGGAAAGAAGTCGGTCATCAGCAGCAGCGCCAATTCGCCCCGGATCCGACTCAACCAGAAATTGCAACGGGAAACGTTCCAGATCAACGTCTAATCATTTCACGAAAGAGATATTTTTTACCGAGACATCAGCTCAACAATCAACTCAAACGAATGTAGATAGCGTTAGGTACGGTTTTATTAAAAGATTTCGAGACATCTTGTTAAGTTTCCATTTTACTACTACTAGCCAGAAGAGCGACGGGGAAACATTGTTGCAAAATTATTACAATTATTGTTAACAACTCTGTTTTGTTTTATGTTAAAACGATTGATTTGCGGTGATGATTTTCTACCTATTAACGAAAAATGGACAAGTGTTTGTCACAAAAATGTAACTATAAGGATGAAGAAATAATTAAATAAATAAAATTTAGATATTATTATACTCTTTTCCCAATAAAACACGTGCCAAGATGTAAAGATGAAATCATATAATGAAAATAAATTATTGAAATAATTTTAATGCATTTTATTCAAAATTACTTTCATAAACCGTTTATTGTTTTAAAGAAAAAAAAACTTCGATCGAATAAGGTGAAGTATATATTATGAAAATAGTTATTTAAACAACGTGCAGGAAAAATGAACCAGATTTAATTATGTGTTTTCCAACCAGTTTTTTTACAAAATTTTGTTTTGCATATTTTTTATTAGCTATTTTTCCGCGAAATATGATATAAAGAATAAGAAGACAATCCAGTACTAAATTAAGGTCTAAACACATACAACTAAGAGAAGAAGTTGTCAAGTAAATAGAAATTTAGGTTACAATTTTTCAATATATCACGGATATAGAGCACCAATCACTGTATCTCTGATATTCATGTAATAACACTTATAATTCAAACCACATTTAAAAACCCGAACCAACATTTGAGACAACTTTTTCTTTTTGTCATTTAATGTGAAAAAATTAAGTTGATTAATAATTTATGGCCTACTTTATTATAGAGACATGAAATATGTCAAAGTAAATTTTCATTCTACGCTACTACGATCAAAAATTATAACTTTTAGTAGTTGAATTTTGGTACAAAGTACTAATTTTGTGTATTTACACGATTTGTAATTATCTGCGGGTATTGAATTATACTTTATTTAACACTGTACGATTTCCAATATTCTTGAACTCATTGAAAATTAGACAAAAATAAAATTTTCAGCACCATAAAACAACTGTCACATACGGCTATTAAAAATGTAAACATTATTCGACAGAAATGTATAAAAAAAATTAATATTTTCAAAAATTAAATTTTGTTGAAAAAACAATATAATTACAAAAACAAAAAAACAAAATAGATTTTAAATTTACAGTATATATATTTTAATAAACATGTACAATACATGTGTATTAAAATGTTTTTGTGATTATTGAATAACATGCATTGTGGTTGATTTTTTAAAGAACTTTGTTTCGTTTGTTTTACCAGGCTTCTGCACAACCGGAAATGAACTCTGGTATAGATAAATACTGATTTGAGAATATGTAGAGAATTTCAAACGACGGCTTTAGAATAATTGGTAATACAGATTGTCGATAATTTGTTTTGAATTTGACTTTGTGTCGGAATAATGGTTTTATTATTTTCAATAATACTGAATTCATATAATGTTCGGATTTAATTTCAAATATATTAGTTATTGTAGGTACCTATATAGGCAAAAAAATTGATTACTATGAGGAACATTGTAAGATAACACAATCAAGTGATTACTTTTCATCGATGATTTAGAAGTATTTTCAGAGAAATTGGGGTCAAGTAAAAGTACTAGTAAACGCATCCAGATTTTTGGTCCATTGAAATTTTTTATTACCTTTTTAACAACTATCGAATTTTGGTTTTAAAATTCGCTAGATATTTTAGCAAGGGTTTTTATACGCACATATGGAAACATTTTGCGCGCCGAAATTTATTGGGCATTGGATAGGAATTATTGAGAAAATTTTATAAATGCTATTACGTTATTAAAAATAGACCCTATGGTTCCTCTAAAAAATGTAAATTGAGGTTCAAATAAGATTGAAACGATATTTTTTAAAACCACACAAATGCACTGGGCCCACTTTGATGTGTACCTTTCCTTTCTCACACATTTTAATGTGCGAATGCAAATTTCTCATGACCCTGGGAATTATTCAAATACTGGATAAATGAAGGAGGAGAGGAGGAGATTAACAGGTTATTTGGAAAGCAAAAGAATGCAACTTTAATAAGATTTGACCATGATATTTTTTATTATTATTTGACTAAATTTATTATTATTGCTATAAAGTTGACATTTCTAATAAGAAATTTCAAGACGAAAAACGACAGATTTTCTATTTACTTTATTATTATCATAATATGACTAAAAATAGAAGCATTGGTACGCTTGTATTAAATACAAAAACAGACAACCACTTAAAAATTCAGCTTTACTTTCTTTGTTTCCCATTAATTTGATGTACCAGAATTTGATTTGTCTTAAATTCGCAAAGACGATAGGCAGTCCAGATTTGCCGCAATCGTCGCAAAAAGAAACTAGTCCGTAAAGGATGTTTGTACCTTTCTCGATAACTGGTGCCCCTGCATCTCCTAAACAGGGACTCTTTCCATCTTTTGCAGCCGCACAAAACATGCTACTTCCAACTCTTATTTTGGGATGACCTTCGTATGCCTTTTTGCAATCACTCAGACTAATTTTGGGCACAACAATCCCTCGAAGTTGGCTTGGATTGGCAGTATCATTCGTCATTTGTCCCCATCCAGTTACAAACAGCTTGGTATCGTCCGCTATTTCATAAGTGGGCAAATGGACATAACTCATTGTTGGACCAAAAATTAGGAAGCCTTTCAATTTTAATAGTCCAAAATCATCAGAACCTCTGAATGAATCGTATTTTATGTGAGTATAAAACACTACAACTTTGACCAGTAGTCCAGGTTTGTTTAAAAAAGTTGCTCCAGCTTTAACGGTATAACCAGTTTCGTTCCTAAAATTACTAGTTTTATTATTTTCAAATAAAATTTTAAAAAAACTCACTTTTTGCATCGAGCAGCTGTTGCAACGAATTTAACTGATAATATGGCTCCTGCACAAATATACTCCTTGCCATATTGCACCCCCACAGTGTAAGGAGCTTTTTGGATGGGAATTGTTTCACCTCCAACAATTCTTTGCTGATCAAAACCATTTTGCTCTGAAACGATTACAATTGACAGCAGAATCATCAAAACAAACATAATGACAGTACTTTTTTACCTGAGGTTACTAAGATTGGTTTCTGATCAATTGGTTACTCTTGTTAAAACAACTAATAAACTAAAATTAATGAGCCGGATGGTTAAAACGATTTTAGACGGAATTCAACTCGAAGGGCCCAGATTCAAGCCCTGATCAGACCGTCATTTTTTTCTTTCAAATTTTATTTCTTGTGTTGTGAAAGGGATGGCCTATTCGTAGTATGTGTGTTCTGTTTCAGGAACCTGTTAGGCTCTATATAGAATCATCAGTTCATGGTGTTAATCACATCATAACAAATAATGAATCGTGGTCATGATATTCAATTATTAATTCTGAAATATAATTTTTAAAACCATTTAGTTAAACGTAGAACAAAGAATAAGAAAGTTAATACCTTAAAAAATTATTTAAAGTCTCCCATTAGAATTATTTACTCAGTTTGTTAATTTTACAAATTTGTCACATTACAACCCAACACTCAATGTAAAAAAATAATAAATTAAGTATGAATAATGACAGTATGGCTATATTTTGTCTATATAAATAAATACCAATAATGTTAAAAAACAAATTATTATTTACGTTTGTGAAAGATAAGTTTTCTTTTTTAAAAACCTTATTTAAGTTCATGAAAATGGTTATTTGTGCAGTATTTGGTTGCAATAATGACAACCACAAAAAGTTAGATAGAAATAAA
>JXOV01010607.1:0-26748 GCA_001014945.1 Clogmia albipunctata | reverse complement strand
TGTTGTACCAGCCTAAAATCTCTGGCAAACCAGCCGTTAAAACCTTCAAGTCTATTGTTGAAAACCCAATGACGACGTCTTCAATTGGATTTGGCAAAGGACGACACTGAACAATGTCCACTACTGCCTTCCGCCACAATTTCACGATAAAATACTTTTCTGGCTGAAAGTATAAATAAAAAAAGTAAAATTGTTATTATTTATAATCAAACGGAATAAACAATTCAATAAATAAATAAAAGGAAAAAATTCAATAAAAAATAATTTGTGTCACTAGGATGTAAAATCAGTTCTTTTAACAAGGAAACTAGTGTGCCGTTAGTCGGGTTTGTCATCGTTTCCTAGTTTAAACCGTTAAGTAAAAGCAACAATAAAAAAGTAGGGTTCTTTAAAGCCGCAAACGTAGTGAGTGTTGAATACCCCCGTGCGTTTAATAATGATTATCATTTGTGTTTTATACAACATTTTATGAATTAATAAAAAAAAATTAAACCAAAAATCTAAATAAATCATCTTTGAATTCAAATTTAGTTTTCTATCTCACATTGTCCCTTTTACATTTCCTCATTCCACGATATGATAGAGAAAATTATATGTTGTCGTCTTGCAAGTAATTCACAAAGGATATATCATTTCTCTCAACTCAACTGTTTAAATAGTTATTTTTCATTTGCAAAACCAGCTTTTTCAAAAAAAGGCCCGTTATGTTCATTTCGTTCGTTCGTCTTATTTAAGTCTTCTGTTAAAAAGTAAATCACTTCAGCTTCTTCAATGACTTTAACCAATATTATGGTGTTCATTTACGGAGGTCTCATTTTAATAATAAAAAAATAACACGTTCTCTACACAATTTTTTAAGCACTTGTACTATAAAAAAAACCTTGCTAGAAAAAGTGCATTTATCGCACTAGTGACAATTTTGACGTATTACGAAACTCAAATTGATATCGAAATAGTATATTTCGATACAAGTGCTGTAATAACCTATTTCACATGTGTATCAAACGCTATTTTGTGTAATTCTGTAAAAAATACCAATTAATCTATAATTAAAAATAAAAACCGTTCGCAGCGGTTTTTTTTCAAGTTGTGTATACAATGTGTACAAGTAAGACAGTGTGTTTATTAAAGTGAGATGAGAATACACACAACAAAATGGTTTTGACAANATCAAACGCTATTTTGTGTAATTCTGTAAAAAATACCAATTAATCTATAATTAAAAATAAAAACCGTTCGCAGCGGTTTTTTTTCAAGTTGTGTATACAATGTGTACAAGTAAGACAGTGTGTTTATTAAAGTGAGATGAGAATACACACAACAAAATGGTTTTGACAAAATATGTATTTTCATTAAATTGGTGACAATTTGCCTGCAAATTTTGAATTACTTCAGCACTCCGTGCAGAAAAGTAAACCGTAACAGATAAAATTTGCGTCAAGAAAAGTCTACTTTTCGATACGGAATTGCACAAACTAACTTTTCGATACTGTATTGCAAAAACAATTTTACTTACGTGAGTCAATAAATCGCGATGAAGTTGAACCTCGAAGGATTTGTTCCAACACGGATTGCAAGTTCTTTCTATAACTCTGGTTGTGTAAACGTAACCTTCCACACTCTTGACCATATTGACTGGAGATCCTCTCGCTTCAAAAGTGGCATAACAAGATGGTTCAACTTCCAGCTGGCTTTTTCTCGGGGTTTTATTTCGACGACTGCACTTTTTGTTGTTATTCCCTCCTTTTCCGTTAATTTTCGGCAAATGCATTGCCCTTTCAATATCAATGACCACGTTGAAGTAGTCTTGAGAATTTTCCTCAAACACCGGTTCAGGATTTAAAATAGTAGCAGGCTTATCAGTAACATCAGTCGCTTTTGGTAATGGATCAACCTTTGGGCTGACAAATGAACCAAAAGGTCCTAAATTCAAGTCCAGTTGCTTTGGATCTGGTGGATTTACCAAAGCCTTTTGAAGAACGTCCAGCAAATCCGAAGTCCTTCTAATTTCCCCCGTTTTTTGAGGCGGTGCAGCCGCTGCTTCTCTTTTAATGGCAATTTGTTGACTTAAATTGTCTAGAAATGCACTTAAAATGGACGAGGTCTGGGATCTAGTGGACATTTCCGGTGGTTCTTCCCTGCCTACTAAGAGTCTCTTCATTTTCACCAAATAATCAATCTGAGGCCGGGTACCAATGGCTAAAACCAACTCCAACTGGCCGACTTGTTCGCTCTGTTTTAACTGGACATCTGTCCAGCCGTCAATGGCAATTACAGGCATTGTTAAATCGAGGAGTCGATTTTTCACAACGGAATCTTTAAAAGCAACATAAAACTGATGAAGTCCCACTCTAGCTGTCCCAATTTTAACATCAGTCTCTTGGCGAGACCAAATTTCAATAATTAAGAAATTATTCTTCATTCTCTGTTCCAAATACTCCTGGCTAAGGGACATTGGGAAGAACTTTAAATAGTTGAGAAATAAGTTATGGTCACTTAAACCGGATTTGATTAAAGAGTTTTGATTCGAGGAAAGATTACTTGAAATAATGTAAAAATTCTCAATTTTCCTTCCCGATTCCATGGGCTTGAAACCCCCCACATAAAACAGACCTTGATACTCGGTCGAATTTTGTTCATCCATGAACTCGTCCAAAGAAACTTGGTTATTATTTTGCTTATCTACGGAATGAAGATTATTATTTGGAGCTTCTGGTTTATTATTATCGGTTTTTTCTGTGGAATTTGTCTGAGTTCCGGAACTGCGACTTTCTTTCGACTCAACATGTTCGCGATTACAAGTCTTGATTTTCAGGTTTTCATTGCTGATATTTCTGTTCTCTTTGTTATTGTTGTAATAAAAGTCTTTTAGTTTTAACGTCAATTCTTCGTCCATAGCTTCAATAATACTATTTGCTGGGGAACTATGGCAAATTTCTTTTAAAGTCTCCATCTCGTCTCTTGAGTCCATGTCTTTGCCACGTAAAAACTGCCAAACACGACTTGATTTGGGAATTGAGGATTCCCTATTCTTCTTTTCCCTAAAAGAAGACACCAATGAATAATCTTTCTTCTCATAAATTGACTTGAAATTATTTCCAATGAATTTATCCTCCTTTTTCAAATCTTCAAAAAGAACCAATTTCAATGCCACTGACAGGGAGCCAATATTTATATTTTTGGTGCTGGTAATTGGGTATCTTTTCGAGAAAACAACTGGAAAGTTCTCGTTAAAATCAAGGATTTCTGGAGGGATTTGGATGAAAGAAGTGCCTATTAAACGATTTGTTTTTAAGCTTGTAATCTGAATTTCTATTGCCTCACAGCTTTGAAGGTACTTTTTGAATAATTCCGGGTTTGTTGATATCTCGTAAAGGACTGTGTTTCCATCGGAAGTCAGCCTAAAATGATAAAAACCATAAGAATACTTTCTTCGAAATTAATCGGTTTCCTTACTTTAAAACTGTAGCATTTTCGTGACTTTGACCCCACCAGATGATGCGGGCTTCCGACTGATGGTATCCATTTACTCGCCACTGAATTCCACCGATTTTGATATCCAAAATTCCGCGACCAAAGCCAACCACATCAGGAGGAAGAAAATTGTTGTTTCTCACACTCTTAGCCTGGAATTCCATTGTCTTTCAATTACAACAATCACTGTTTAGTACAATTTAACACAGAGTTATTTGAAATCGTTTTAAATACCTATTTATTTACAATTAATTGTTTTTTGTCGAGATGAAAACAAATTTTGACAGTTTTATAGTTCCCATTTCATTCGGCAGGGGGCGATCGAGTCGAAATGTGCTTAACATTTTTAATTTTTATTATTCAATTTTAAGCAAAATTAGAGTGATTATTATAATTAGCATAGGCTGTTTATTGAACCAACCGAGTATACCGTGTCTGCGCGTTATAGGACATTGATGGCATTAGTGGAAAAGTGACTTGTGGTGCAAAAATATGTCGGTGACAAAAATAACAATGGAAAAATTACAATTTTGCACAACTTAAAGGCCAAACAAATGGAATGACTCCGAGATAAGGAGTAACCTTTATGCATACATTATAGAGCTGTGCTGTGCGAGTGTGTTTGCTCAATTTTGATAATGGAAACACCTACAAAGTAGGTTTTTCGCTAATGTGCCAAAACATATATTACAACATTACGAATTTCTCTCTCCTCATCAAACGGTCCACAGACGAAATTCGTCGTCTTCTGCTCTCCTCCGCCCCGTTCCCCCTACTATTATTATTGTTTCGCGAGAATGAAAGTGCAATATTTTAAGCAAAACAGTGGCAAATAGTTGTGATTTAATGAAAAATAAACGATTCAAATCGAGAGTTTAGCAAAAATGAGTTGGATTCGAACGAATCCATTGCGCCAGAGTTTCACTCGCAGTGGGGGTGGCGGTACACGTCGGTCCATCGACTCGTCCAGCTCCGACTTTGATCCACAGGCCTGTTACGACAGCTTCTGCAAGCACTGGCAGCAGGCTTACGACATTATTTTGCGATCAACAGAAAACCTTGTCTCAAACAGTGCGTCGGCAAACACCGCCCAAGCGACCCACGATGACGTGCTGGCGGTGGTTAATCACCTCGACCAGATGGTCACACTGCTCCTGGTCGAGCTGCACCACTGCAACAAGATCCAGCTTCCGAATGCGGCGAATCTTCAGCAACAACCCGCTGCTCCGTGTCTAGAATTTCTGCTCAGTGAAAATCTGCTGAATAAACTGTTTGACTGGGGCAAATCCACGGGCAGATACGCCCATGCTGTGCTCCTGGAACAACTGAAGCTGTATGAGCTCCTGGTGAGCCACTCCAGGCACCAGCTGCTCGTCCATGAGCCCTTTTTGAGGCCCCTTTTGAAAATTCTCGCCTCAGCCCAAGGCGAGATTTTCCCGCCCGACATCGCCAAACGCCTTGTGATATTGCTGAACCAACTGTGCGTCGTCCTCATGCAGAACGTCCACCTCCTCGACCTGTTCTTTTTCTCTACGTCCCAGCACCAGGAACACGGCGAAACAAAGTAAGACAACTTCAATTTTCACAAAGTCAAAATGAGTCATGTGAACTAAATTCAATGATCGCAATTAGAGCTAATGCTCATTATCTGATTAGTTGAGCTACTAAATTACACATAATACCTTTTTGGCTGTAGATCAGTGCAAATGCACTACTAATGAGTTGTTATTTACATAAGAAAGTGTTTTTAAAGAATATTATTGAATTTTGTTTCTCTTCAACAACAACAAAAAACTTCAAGAGTAGAAATTGTTACTCGCCTTCCTAGTTCCATATTATTACCAGTAATCTTCTTTAGGAAGCTACCGTGGTTAATAAGCTTTGTCAAGCACAAAAAAATGAAAACAATTAGTAAGAAGTGTAATTTGATATTTTAAAGTTTAATAGGATTAGAATTGCCAAGACATTTTTTGTTAAAATTTTAATTGCTTCGCAAAATTTTAATTAAATTAGTATTGTTAACTATTGACATGTGTAGTTTTCTATTATATTCTTACTTAAGTAACAAAAGATAGATAATAAATGTGATATATTTAATTGCATTTCAATTGAATTAATTGGTTTCAATTGGATCCTATTTTAGTTGGTATATAAATTTAGATACTATAAGTTTTAAATATGTACTACCTTGTAATTGCTTTGATCATTACATTCTAAGTTAAGTCTAGTAAATAAATAAATATTCTGGACGTGGATTAAAAACTAGAGATTTACTGATATTTATAATTATTGGAGATAGATGAGGCATCTTAATTACTGGTAATTTTTTAAAAATTTATTAACAATATATTTGAAATTCAATGTCAAATTTGATTGGTTTTAGCTTTTTTACGCCTGTTTTTAATTACGATTCTTTTATTTGCGATTTCTCTTAATAAATATAAACAATTTTCCTACTGAAATAGTGTATAATAAACATCGTAGTTGATTTTACTGAATTAAATAATTGTCATTGCCTACAACATCAACACGATTATTTTAATTTATTTTAATTGAATGATAATATCAGATCAACGTGCTTGAAATATGCCACAAATAAACCAATTTGGCATTGCTAAAGAGAAGGTTTTGGTCACGTCACAGCAAAATAATTTAATAAATTTTAATGATTTCCTTTGAAAAAGTTAAATTGATATTTTTGACATAATATAAGGATTAAAAAAATGCTTTAATAAATTATGATAAACGTTCCTTCTGGTTAAGTGTTTGTTAATGACTTTGATTTATATTGATTGAGATTACGATTCTTTTATATTCCATTTTCAATTTATAAGAATAAATTTATAGAACTATACTTTTTTAATAAAAATTTACATAATAGTAGATAATGTAGTTCTTTACGAGTCGAGTGAAAAATTTATTGTTGATAATGAAACGAGACTGGCAAATGACCATTACCTACAACTTTGTGTACTACATTTTGTGCAATTCCTAAACAAAATCACAATAAAAACCAATTATATTTTTGAATAATTAATTTTGTTATTTTTTTTTTATTTCATATTTTGGGCTGGAGTCCAAAAATAAAAATTTTGTTAAATAATTTAGAATTCAATTAAAAACCGGATTTGGTTGTAAGTTGACTAAGTATCACTTTGCCACGCGTAAATTGGAGGTTTTAGTGCTTTAAATAATTCTTTAAAGTACTAAAGGTTTTTCTTTATTATTAATGTATGATCTCTGTAAAAAAGATTACCGAATCGAGTAAATTGATAAAAAAGTTTTTTTGATAATCGAGTTTTTACTGTAAAAATGTAAATTTTGTTAAAAATAATAGTGCTAAACCCTGTAGAAAGACAACGTAAAGAAATAATAATATTAAAATTGGTTTTGTACACAAAACCAATACTAATGCAAGATGGCGAACGTGTCAATTTGGTAATTTCCAAACTCAATACATTTAAAGCTGACTTAGTTTAAAACAGAGTTGAAAACAAATCAAACTGTCTTTTTTGTATGAATTTAGCATGCTGTGCTTCTAGCAGGCGCGCGCCAAATAAAACAAAACATAGAAACCTCACATTTTAAGAACTCATAAGCGTTTTATGAAAAAGTTTTTTTCAGTGATTGGTGCAAAGAAAATGGAGTTAAACAAGATGTCATTTTTAAATTTAAATATAAAAATGTTTCTTAAAGATATATTTATAAGCAACAAAGTGTGGAACAGCAATATATATTTATTTAAAAAATTCATAGAATTTTTAAAGTTGTTGTGTAAATTTATTTAAAAATTAATATAAATTTGTATAAAACACGGTCGATAAGCATTATTAAACACGAGCCTTCATTAAAACACTCGCTACGCTCGTGTTCTTATAAACCTAATTTTTGATGAATTACAGTATTTGTTTTATCTATTTCTGTTTTTTAAAGAGTCTAATGAAATATTCTTCATTTTCTTTTAAGCTTTATAATATTCTCCCTGCTAATTCCGTATGTACATCGAGAGGGTTCATTGGGCCATCAGGCCCGAGATGCTCTCCTTCTCTGCATGGCCCTGTCACAGAAGAATTCAAACGTTGGAATTTACATAGCGAAATATTCTTCCATGTGTCCAGTATTAGTTACCGGGCTGGGCGGTCTCTATTCTTCCCTGCCCACCACAATCGAAATCACGTCCAACGACTGGTACCGCATCACTCCTGATGATGTGGCCGACATCAACGCTCTGACCCTCTTCATGAATTCTTTGGAGTTTTGCAATGCCGTCGTTCAAGTTGCGCACAGTCTAATTAAACAGCAGTTATTGGACTTTATGTATCAGGGATTCTTGGTACCTGTCCTTGGATCCACTCTAATTCAGGTAAGAATTTAAGAAATTTAAATATTAATGTTTATATGTGCTTCATCGTCTTTGGTACTTTTGTGATTTTGTCATTAGATTGTAAATTTATCTAGTTGTCTGTTTGAAATATAGTTAATAAATTTGTAAATTAAAAAACATTAAATCATTACAACTCATAAATTATTCTTCAATTCATTTGTTATATAGTCTTTAAAATGTACAGGTTGTTTCCCTTTTAATAAAATTAAATTAATTTTATTGTTAAGAGAACAAATGATTAGGTAAACAATTACAGGTCAATAATTGTAAACCCTGAAAATGGAAGGTATTTACATAACACTGTATTAAATTTATCTCGAATTAAACGTTTCTTAAACAATAAGTACCGGCCAGTGGATCTAATTTCACCGACTTTACGACTTCCTCTGTGAATACAAATTGCTTAAACAATGGAAATTTAAATCCCTACTGTGAATCTCATTTTATGTAAACAATCTTAAGCGATTTTCAATGAAAGTAGTTTGAATGGAATGAACTAAACTTCGAAGTGGAAGACTTATTTTACTTGTCTAAGCCTTTCCGATTTGATCTTATTTTTATAGGAAAGTACTTGTAAAGATTAAATAAACATTGGTTTGAAATTATTGTTTAGGTTTTAAATAGTTAATAAACTATAAATTTTGTTTAGATGTTAATATTTTAATTTAGATAAGTTTATCTTTAAATAAAATATTTATTCTAATCTATAAAATATAAAAATGAATCTTAATGGAAACTGACTAAATTGAGTGAAATGTGTTAATCAGTAGTAACGCATAATTATTATAATGTGAAACAAATCGAGATGATTCAATATCCATTTGTAAAGTATGTATTAGCAGAATTACCGAGTTAATAATATGCTTATTAGCAAAAGTACCAAAGGCTGTGTAATTAACGAGACTAACAACGCTTGATTGATTAAGAAAGTGACTTATTGCTTATGTAACGTTCTTGGTGTTGGAGCATTCTCTCTATAAATATTGTTCATTTGTGGCTCATCTTCATCTGTCCGGTCCAAAGTGATTGTATCCATTCGTAGCTTATGAATTTCGCACAGTTCGCGCGTGTTCCATGCAATGTTAAAGTAGAACTGCGTCGATCCATAGTATGATGGGTAGAGGGTTTTATTTTGGTGATGGTGGCGAGCTAAAAGTAAAAAAAGAGCGAGCAAAATAAAACAAACAAACCGTAAGACCATAATAATAGCTTGTATAAAAGGGAGGATCTTCAACGCCGACGCCGTTACTAACCCAATAAGCGTCACTTGCAGATATTCAATGGCAGTCATTTGCAGACTAATATCGAGTCGCAGATCTCGGCAATGGCCTACCTGGATCTGATCCTGCGCTCGATCACAGAGCCCGGCTTGCTCCGGATCTTTGTCAAATTTCTGCTGGACGATGCGAAATTCGACGGCCAACGAATGCTGGACATTCTAATCGACCGTATTAATTCGTCGGACTCAAGGGTGAGTTTACTTCTTTTTTATGCAGTAATTTTGAAATGATTTTGTAGGATTAAAAGGAACTTTAGTGGTTTTAAAAGTTAATTTGATGAATATTATATTGACGGTTCGAAGAAACAACGACGTAAATGCAAAAATGGTCTGATAAGACCTCCATGCCCGATGGTTTCAATATCACAAGAAGACTTGATTATCGTTTAGATCCTAGATAGTTACCACCCCAATTTCAATCAAATCGCTCTTGTTTTATAATATTTTATTCTAAAATTTCATCGTTCTTTAAGGTCGGAGATTTATCAGACCATTTTTGCACTTGCGTCGTTGTTCCTCCGGATCGTCGATATGTTTTTTCGATAACAATTATTCAAAAAAGTAAAGTTTTTCTGAAATATGTTTCTAAATGTAGTTTAAATGGTGTGTGCTATTACGTATATATAAGTGAAATGTATGGTGGTCTACTTCTGTGATACCTATATCGAAAAATTAAAACCTTTAATTGTGTATATTTAGACCCTGCAAATAAATATCAAACATAAAATTTTGTAAAAAAAACTAGTTGGATAAACGCAAATTAAACACTCGTATCTTTTATGAAACTCATTTAGTTTATTTTCTAGAATTTTACTCGTGTTTAATTATAATTGTAATTCAAAGAAAGGGTCTGAGATCTGTATTTGATTAAATATCCATATTTAATTTTAAACCATTCGTTAATAAAGTTAAACTATGCCCAACAAAACTGATTTCCTTATAAATTTCAATAAAATTAATAGATTTCTTTCACCGAGGCTATATTTTAATAATAAAGAAAAATACTAGTGCTTTTATTGGTTCATTTAATCACTAGTGTTTTAAACTATTATTTTATTATGCTATAAAAACGTCTTTCACGAATCAAATTTTAGAAGAACGTTTCTTTGAAATTCAAAATTGCCTTTTTCTAAACAAATTTTCCAAACAGTGAGCAATAATTTATTCAATATTTAATATAATCCATTACTTTCAAATGAATACATTAAACCATAAAGATTTAGATTTAATTAGAATACGTTTTGTTTTGACTTTATAATCTCCAATTTTATTCTAATAATCTGCTCTTTCGTTGCAGCTGTGCATGGTGACTTTGTCGCTATTTGATACGATTTTATCGCTCCACTGCGAGGATTTAATGTTAGAGCTCCTGCTAAAGTATTTATTACCCTGTCAACACGTACCTATTTCGCAACGCTACAAGATCAACCAGGTGACGCCGTACGCTGCCGCTGTAAATAATTTCTTGGAGCTGGCGCCCGAAGTGATGAAGCACGCGAACTATTCACCGCTGGAGAGCGAGGAGCTGCAGCAGCAGTCGGTCAGTAAGACGATCGGTGCAAATTGGAACCACTACGGGCTGCATACAGGGGATTCGTTGTACAACAACTATCACGCCTACTTGTTTGATGCACGGTCCAAAATCGACCAGTGCAAAGGGGCGTGTCAGGAGACGTGGTCCAGCATGTACAGTTACCAGAGGCCAAAATCGGGACGACGGGGCAATAAGCAGACAATAGACTTGATGCGCAGTTTCCTTGAGGAGTTTGGAAGTCACGTGAAACAAGTGGTGATCAACGGGGAGAAGCGGGAAAAGATGCAAGAAGATTCTAGTTTGAATTCGCTGGGGGAATTGAGCAGTGGATATGAAAGCTTCAAAAACAGGTTAGAAGACGAGGAGAGTGAACAGAACAATTTGTCTAGTTCGTCACAGATTGTGGAAGATGGAAAACGAAAAGATTCTTGGAAAATATCCAGCCATGGACAGCCGGATTCACTTAACGTTTATGATCTGGACTTCTCTGAAGATCTCTTCACCCAAGGAACAGTGAATTTGGGTAAGTGATGAATTTGTTTCTTTATTCTTAACTATTTGATTCAATTCTATTGGAAAATCTTTCTTTAGCACCCATGCTACCTCTAAAAAGTCTTTCATATTTAAACGTTGTTGAATTATACTTTTTTCGACACCCGTATTAAAATACAAATTGTGTAACTATGTTATACAATAAATTAGAACTTTATACTCAAATTCAGTTTCTAAAAATTTTAATTTTCGATCTTAATAATTGGGGAGCAAAATAAGCTTGTTCTGTGTTCTTATCTCTAAAAGTTTAAAGGGTATATTTTCTAAACCAATTTGAATTTCTTTCCATTAAATGACCAACAAGAAAAGTTTTTCCTAAATGATGAGTCTCAATAATATTTAAAATTAACTGTATTTTTAAAGGTTCCTTCCTGAATTCGATTTGGGGAAAACTCCAAACATTCACCAGCAACTGCCTTTACGTCAATTTACACCTAACGGGAGTGATAACAAGAATGGCCTGGTACCCGTTACCACTTTTACAATCGATTTTACTGAGAACAGACGTCGCGACTACATCGGATACGCCTTCGTTTTATCAGGTGCCTTTTATCAAAATCCCAATATTGATTTACCGATTTTAAATGAGCGATTTTCGTGGAATTGTAGGTGCTAAAAATTCTAAAGCAACAAATCGATGCAGAGTTGCCGCCAAATGATGAATCGATGGAGATAATCGATGTGGCCCGTTCGTTTTTAGTGGAGCGGGAGAATCGGCTAGTGAACACACGAAAAAATGCAATTGATCCAAAGGCCTCAAAAAATGGGTTTTCATCGTCTACCATTTCTACTTCTAATATTTCAGCGACGACGCCTCCCCAGCTGACAGCCAGCTCTTCTTATGATCCGTTCAAGCGCACAGAGGGATCTCGACGGAGTTTTCGACAGAGCTTCAGCAGCATCTTCAAAAGACCAGGTATGCCCCTTTTTGCCAGAACTTCTATTGTTTGAAGCCACTTTGACTAATTTTCCGGCACCGATTTGTTCTAAATTTAAACTAACATTTGTTAGGATTACCAGATCGACAATTTAGACTTCAAAATTATACTTATTGGTTTATTTGTAAAGATTTTTTATTATTTTTAGTAAAAATACTTTAATTACCTAATATAAAAATTCTTTTGTAACAGTTGTCCTCCGAAACGGCTCTACCGATTCCTATAACATTTTGTGAACATATGGAGGTTTGTTAAAAGATCATATTCTATTATTTATACTCGTAAAGGTTAAGAGTGAGCCCCGCCTAGTTCTTTTAAAATATTTTTATTAAAATTAAAGAATACTCTAAAAATTATTCCAATGATAACTTTTGCCGAGTTGGCTAGTAAATTTTAAATTAAATTGCGATCTTTTTAATACTTAATTGTAAATTTATTAATGTTTATTCTCTATGTTTTTTAAATTTGTCAAAAATTTGAGCAAAAATTTGAGCAAAAATTATGTTTGATCTTTCTCTCTAAATACCAAAATAACTAATAAGATTAAAAACATCATGCTACATGACATGATGTTTTTAACGAAAATTTGTTTAATATAATTTATAAATAATTATTGCTAACATTCAACGAAAGCAACAAGTTTTACTTGTGTTGAAATCTTATTATTTTTAGTTTCCGTTTTACAAGTCTTCCTTTTTATTAAATCAGTAATATTTAATACTATTTTAATTGTTAATTAGATCATCTGGTAATCCTAAATTGATTCGTTTGAGATTTTTCTGTGAAAGAGATCAAACGGACTGGTGTTTTGTGAATTAAAACAGCTGCATTTTCGGGACGTTGTGTATCTTTCAATTAAAATTGTATTCATGCCACACACAGCTAAAGAACGAAGATATGAAATGAAAATCGATTTGTTGAGGAGCCGATCTAATCAATTTGATATTTTATTCGTTTCTCTAATTCAGCTTCGACAGGGTTAGCCCAAATAAAAGCATTCTTCACCGGTAAATAATAAAACATTCATTCCTTGCTTCAATTTGTACAGTGGGACTGGTGCATGTGGAATTTAACCAATTTATTTGCATGACTCTTTGTATTGATCGAAGTGCGGTGGTCCGGTTTGAGCCGATTATTCAATGGCAAATCGTTGTTGTTGGCCAATTGGGAATAATTGGAAAGGTGAAGGTGAAATTGCATGTCCGGAAATGAGTTCCAATTATGCGCATCATTAATAAAGCGCATGAATTCGATCGCCAATAAAGCAATAACCGCTTTATTAAACACACATTTACTTATACGTTAATGAATACTTTATCGGAATATGTTTACGATATTTTAATCGAGTTATTAATCGGCCGGTTATTGTTACACAAAATACGTTTTATTATTGAGAGCATCTGTTTTATAGAAAATGAAATAATATAAATAGATGTTTGATAGGTAAATAAGTAATTTTGGATTTTTCCCCCTTTCAATTACGTTCATTTGTTTATTTTATTTGATATAATTCCTGTTCTTTATTGATTTTCAAAATTACGTATACATTTTTTCAAAGGATTTGATTTCAAAATATTCAGCAGTTGAAACAATCAATATGTAAGAATTTTAATTATTAGTTTTAAATATCTATAAAGAATTAGCAAGATTGTTGTTTGTTATATTTTAAAATATAGAACAAATGTAACTAATATAAAAACGTTCATTGAAAATTTAATGTAGTTTATAAACTAATGGAGTAAAATAATAATTTTTTTGAACTAGTGATGATTACATTTTTTAAACTAAAATATCAGTCGAAGAAAACCAATAAAATAAAGGTCTAGTCTAGTTTAAAAAAGTAGTGAGTTATTGAATCTTGTTCAATATGAATAATAAATTTCAAATTATTATTAATAATAATTTCGTTTTCGATTAAATTGTTCGAAACTAAATTTAAAAAATACAAATACAATAAAGGGTGTCCCAAAATTAATGCATGTTTCCAATCTGTTATAAAACATCTTACAGTACAATAGTTATGGTTTTGTATGGAATAACACATAAACAAATATCCCCTGAGATAACGCTTATAGGACCATATCCTTCTTATCAAAGGCATAGTTGCAACCATATCTCCTCGATAACGTCTAATTCCAACTGTAAGGTCTTGAATCTTTTGTAAAGTATTTAAGAGACCTTATATACCACGTGATACCACAAGATAATGATGCTTAATTGTGATTAACTCTTAGAGAAATGATACGGTCAAGAAGAGTTTCTTGCAAAATTACTCGTTATTTCTTATTTTTTTAAGAAAGGAAAGGTTTTTCAATAACCAGTCTTAGATTTTCCGAGCAAGTCTTAAAATGTAAAGAGAAAAGGATATGGTTCAACAAGTTTTACCCTAAGTATTTGCTTACCATACAAAACCCTAACCAATGTTTTATAGTTATAGAATTAAATCTATGTTTTATATCAAATTCAAAAGTTACGTAAATTTTGGGACGCTTTTTAGTTGGCATAAATAGATTAGTAATTGAATCGTCTATTTGAGACACGAATCAAATTATTGTTTTGGTTAAATCCGGGTTAAATCTGCCTCTGTGTCCTAGTGGTTAGCACCCTGGATATCCTCCTCGAGGTCGTGGGATCAAATCCCGGGCGGATATTTTTCTAGCGCGAAAAAGTTTCCATTTGTGTATATCAATAACATTGCGAAATAATATTCATAGCGAATTATAAATTTGTTATGGCGCAAACAAATAAATGAAATGGGCGGATTGACTGGATCCGTTTACAACCGGTCTTAGGTGCTATTAACTCACTAATAATACACTGAAAAACAAACAGTCACGTAAAGTCCAACACCCGTTGGTTGGGGTTGAGACTACCCCTAGTTCCGTCGTGAATGTCGTGGGAGTAGTTTATTTTTTATTTATTTAAATCCGGGTGCGATTTAAAAGCTTTGTAGAAATTTTTTTTGTAATATTAGTAAATACATTTACAAAATGTATAATGGGTATATTACTAGCCTCAATTGTCGAACAATTATGTAGTATCGTCATTACTATTTGTTCGAATCAGACAGATTTTCAAAACTTGAATGTAGCGCAAAGAATATAAAAGATTATCCGGATCTTTCTATAATACTAGTAATTTACCGCTACCCAATGAGTGGATACATATGAAAGTTATGAAAGAGATGATATTCTTCGCAGTATGTGTGTTCTTTTTCGGTGTAAAAAGCCATAGGCTTTATAAAGAATTCTTTGTTTTGGTGTTATTAACATCATACTCGTAACATATAATGATTCGTAGATAATATTTGAATAGTGACGTATGCTCTCGGCTCGTCTAGAATTTTTTTTTGCATTTTTCTGCGAGGTACCGTTAAACGATAAATTTGTTCGTTTCTCAAATAAATCATTCAATTAGTATTTATGCTATCATTTTTTACATTAAATTATTATTTTATTTTAAATAATCGGTATTTAAGTGTGAAGGTAATATTTAAACCGTACCTAAAAGGTATTTTTTTATTTAAAGGATTGCTAGTTAACTCTCTAAATTGTTGACTTGTTTAATAGGTGTGTTTAATAATTGTTCACAGTGTAACTAAATAACCAAACAAACGAAACCTAATTACTGACCGTTTGTGTATTAATCAATTGTGTTTTGTTTTCTCCCACTGCTCGTGTCCGCCCCTCCAATTAACAACCACCTGGCTACTTGGCCCCAGGATCATCCCATTCAGTTAACAGTAACAATAACAGTAGCAATTCCATTCCATTAAAAGATACTGGAAACTCGGAGCCGACGTCGATGGATTCGATTTCGTCGCTGAACTCGATGGGCGGACTGTCGACGGGTAGCACGGAGCGGATGAAGGACCTGGCTGTGTGTGCCGTGGTTCTGGACGAGTGGCTGAAGGAGTTGTCGGCGGTGGCACAAGAGCAGGCGGTTATGATGCTAACCGACTCCCCTTTTGTCCCTTCCAACGTGAATAACAGCAAAACAATGTGACAATCTTCAGTTAGTCTAGTTCTTCAATTTTTGATATTATATTCAAAGTTTTGTGGTGATTACGAATAAGCTGAGGCGTCGACTTTTTTTTATATATTGAATGTCGCTTTCAATTATTATTGCGCGAAACAGCAACAGCATCCAAACGTTTAGTCGGTAAAGAAAGCGAAACGATTTATAGTAGAGTTATTTATTTTTAAGTGCACACACACCAATTTATAAGCATATAGTAAATATTATATATGAATCATATGTGAGAAAGTACCGCGATAGTTATTTTGTTGAGTAAAGAGAGTTTTAAAAATAAATTTTGTACGTTTTAAAACGAAATGCTACTGTCGTATTTTTTCTTCTTGTCTTGTATTGTCTCTACTTGTCTATTTATTATTATCTGTTTGCGTCTCTCTGCGGGGGATAATTAGTGGGAAAATAATGACCTCCAATTCGGCTTTCTCATTAAAGCAATTCGAAATGCCATCATAGAACTTTTGCGTTACACTTTTGACAATTTGTCAGCTTTTCAAATTACTAGCCAAAGTTTTCGCGAAATCTACATGCAAATCAATGATTTCTTTAAATTTTACATGAGTTCTTTCTATTAAGTATTTAAATACATCGATTTATTATAATTCAAATAAAAGTCTGTTTTAGTGAAAATATAATTTAATGGTAACCTTTTGTATATAAAACTTATTTCATATGTGAGAATAATCTTTTTACCAATTTTGATATAAAAAGTACTTATTTTCATTAATTTATGCTTCAATAAAAAGTGACTTTTCTAAATGGAACATGATAATCATCACGGCTTGAAAAACTGAATGGATACAGGTAGAAAATAGTACTATAGAAATGAAAAGATACAACTCCATTCACAAATACAACTTATCATTCTTCTTCTAGTCTGAAGAATGAAACATCAAAATGTTTCATTAAATTTTTAGTCTAAATATCATTTAATATCAGTATTAAAAAATTATATTTGCAAACACTTCTTTGATTTATAAAACAAATCCATTTAGGGCAGTTTCTGTAAATTATTGACAGGTCATTCAAAGTTCTGTTTCAATGTTTCCCATATATATATTTAATTATTTTTTGTGCTATTTTACAAATGAAAATTGAGAAAAATAGCATTCGTTTCTCTACGTTCAATTCAGTTCTCTCGAAGGAAGCTATTCGCGTCGTCGACTTCGTCTCCTAGCGGAAACAGCCTTCCTTCTTGAAAACCGAAACTTAAACCGTCTTGAAACGAAAATATTTATTAGAATATTCTCTTTTTAAATCTCAACTCTTTAGGTCTCCGGTAAGTATTAAATTGTGTGTTTTTATATCGAATTGAGCTTCATTATTGATTAATTTATATTTAAAACTAGGAGAATAGATAAAAGAAATTAACATTGGTACAAGGGGCAAACCAATACTATTACACAAATCAATAATTTTAAATTCGAAGTTTTGTAAAAATTAAACTATAAATACGAGCGCAAAACGAAATGTGAATTCTAATTTTTATATGTAATTAATTTATAAGCTTCAGAAACTGGCACCAGTAAATCCATACAACTTTAAGCGCTCGGTAATTCGAACGAAAACAAAACATCTGCTATTTAAAAAAAACACCTTGGTAATTCGAACTCATCGGCGTCTAGCAATTTTGTTGTTACAGCGTTTCAATTACTTTTTCTCTTAATAAAAAGTTACTGAGCAGCTGCAAAGGAACCATTTGATAATTTGAAATATTTTAAGGGTTCATCTAGTTTCAACTTATCGAAGGCGTTATTTTAATAAATTATAATAAATGTTTAAAATGCAATTCCTTAATTTTATAAGTCAGACAAAGTTAAACTTGAAATGCGACGAAGACAACTAAAGTGGCGATTAAATTCACATTTGCCATTCGTGTGCCTTGTTCCCTATTCTGTAAAAGCACCAAATAACGAACCCAATTTCGAACTGTAGTGTTGTGAATCGAAATAATTAGACCGAATTCGTATAGTTAAGAAAAGACGTAACTCGCAAATACTTGATTGCAGTTTTAAATCGACGAAGTTCTAGCAAATACCTGTGTGATCAAATTGAAATAGTCACTTGGTTTCT
Source organism: Clogmia albipunctata (assembly GCA_001014945.1). Lineage (NCBI taxonomy): Eukaryota > Metazoa > Arthropoda > Insecta > Diptera > Psychodidae > Clogmia > Clogmia albipunctata. Next base: position 8,482 of record JXOV01010607.1, on the reverse strand, counting down.
TTACTATTCAGTGATCAGTGCTAGTTACGATTCGTTCTATAGCATTTTAAGTGCCCTTTTATCTCTGGTTTTCTTATCAAGTGATCGGAAAATATGGATTATTTTGAAAAGCCGGCAAATTTCGACGATGACACGACCGATACAGAAGATGACAGTGGAATAGCCGAGGATCCTGATATAAATAGTTCAATGAACTTTTTCACGAACCAGCTCAATTTCGACATGATTTCTGGACAAACGGACGCCCTGTCCAAGTTCTTCACTTACTGGTAAGACCGTTTTTAAGCATTATTTCTCTGAATATTCGGCTCTGAATTCTGCATTTTCTTATGTAATATGAATAGCTCAAGTGAGATTTTACTATTTTCACTTCGATACAAATGTCTTCTCTAATGTTATTTTGGCAGCCGGTCAATACGAATGCGGTGTTGACTGAATATTGATAGGCCGCGACAGTTGGTTTACTTGAGAGGAAACTCTAGTTTATTTATCGATCGGAAACCTAAATAAAAAAGAAAATTTGTTACAAAAACTCACACCGCTTTCAATCACTTCCATATTATTTATTATAATCCATTAGTTCAATAGATCAAAGTCAGTTAAAGTGACAAGAATTAAATTCCTTAATGTTGTTTTTAGACATTGTTTTGAAATTAGCTTTAAGGTTCGAAATGAAGACTATTAATTATATCTTTAAAATATAAATAATTTCTTAGACACCGTTAGGCATTTCAATATTTAACTTAATAATTAAATAAGTAACAAAATTAAACACTGTGCAAAATAAGTTACGAAAGATAAGAAATAATTACAAATGAAGTATTACTATTTATAGGAACATTTAGACAATATAAATTTTTAAACAGATGCAAATTAGCATTGAATAAATTCCATGGATTTATTTGATTTGACTTCAAACTGGGTAATAATATCAAGTTTAATAATCATTGTTTACAATAACAACACAATGTTTTGCACATTATCCAACTATAGTTATTAATACAGCAAGGTCTAGGCGAGGCATTATTAAACACAAAAACAGGAGCGTAACGAGTATTTTAACTAAAGGTTTGTGCACTTTCATATTGAAAGGTTACTGTTCCGACATCGATCTGAGTTTCATAATGTGTCAATTTATCGGACAAGTAATTTTTAATTTTTATTTCACTAGTTTCAAAAGGAAAGTCATAATTTACGAACAAATTTGTCTCAAAGTAAAAATTCTGACGCATTTTCAATGATAACTTACACAATTATTAGGCCGTTATACTGGTCATATAAAATACAGACAATTATAACGGCAAATATTTTTTAATTAAGTTTTTCGTGTATTTTTTTGGAAATTGCAAAAACAAATTGTCTAGCTCGGGTTTAAAATCCGTTTTTCAACTCGGGAACGATGAAAAATTCACATAACGGCTCGTATTTCACACTGATTTCCTCTTTATAATAAAATAACTATTTCGGCCGTTTTATTCACGTATTTTTAAACATTGAGACCAAATCGAAACTGTATCTGTATCCCATAAATTTTATATTTCATAAATATGTTTCTTTTAAACAAGTTATTGTGCGTATGAATATTAAATTAAACTCAAGTCTTTTTTTTAAAAAAACAACTCGCTAATCTCGTGACTTTTAAAACCTCTAGTTTGTCACTTCGCTGTCCATTCGCTCAGAAATTAACCGAGTACGTGAATACTACGAGACTTATCATGTAATATTCCAGAAATATTTTCGCCAGAACAATTTGTTCAGTAATATCATTTATAAGTAATCAAAATACAAGAAATAAATTAACAAATTAAATTATTAACTTTTTACTGATAAAAATACAATAAATAAAAGTCATCTCTATTTTGTAAATTATATTTAAATAGTTTATGTTTTCGAAGGAATGTGTTAAAGACGTACAATTGAGTGAAACTCAGTATTAGTGAATTAGTCTAACGCTAACCGACTACAAAAATTCCATCGATATGTTTTTGTGAGCTAATTTCAATTACCATTTATTGCTCTCTCGGTTAATTCGGTTCAAATTAAATACAATTTTAAATGTTGTATTACGAGATCATTTTAATATACACCTTTACAAGTAATTAAATTAAACACAGCTAATTTAACTATTTACGTAATCCCGATTATTTTGTTTGAAAATATTATCACATCTAATTCTCAAATTAATATAGAAAGACCCATTGAAGTTAAGTAAACTATGAACTCTATCCTGATTTCAATCATCTTAAATTTGGAATAATAAATATAATAGAGAAGATTAACGAGCTACTTAATTTAATTGAAGGATGATCATAGAAGAAAGTTAAGTTAAAGTTTTTAATTTGTCAAAGGATAGGCCTAAAATTTTAACAAAACAATCTCAGATAAAGTAGATCCGTTCCAGGGTTTGTGCGATTGCACTGAATCTTTAAATTAATTTTTAATTTTGTGATTTCAAGTCTGAAACTGGAATATAGTGTCTCGAAAAGATATTTTATTTTTAGATGAAGTTCGAAACAAGACTTTAATTTATGGTTTAGTTTCTATATTCCTATTTTTTGTGAATGGGAAAATTCGTAAATTTAGAAACTTACATAAGTAGAGATGTTGTTTCAAAAACCGGAAATACAATATTTGAAAACAATTCGCGCGAGAAAAATAATCAATGACCCTAGGCCAGAGCAGATCTTAACTCACCAGGCGCCTCCACTCGGATCCATTAATGCAAATTATTTTGATCTATTTATATATCTTTTATTATAAGGAATGAGATATCATCTCCGGATTAATAATCATCCCATAAAACTCGACGTCCTTGTAATTGAGGCATTCATGCAATCAAAAATAAAATTTATGTGGGGAATTATTAGTTCTCGCTGGCAATGGATTTCGTCACGATCAAGCGTCGCACGGCTAACTCCCAAACGTAAATCGAGTCAAGTGTTTACAAATGCCTAGGTAAATCTTTAAAATAGCAATCTATAAATTAATTAGGCAATACATCGCAGTTTATTTTATACAAAAAGTTGAATCGTAAATTTTCGCGTGGCATTTTCGTTGGACAATGATTAGTGTCGCAAAATAATTTATTGCTGAAATATTCACCAAAAAACACGATTTCAACGATATTCGGGTTGTTGATTCATCTCACTTGAAGAGTCAACATTCATTAATGAAACTAAACCTAACCAAATTGTTTTTAATTTAATACTACAAAACCAAATTCAATACTTATATTTTAAGATTAATTCACAATCCATTGCATTTCAGGATTGAACTGGTTTTGTGATTAGAAAAACGCAATAATAAATTTCTAAGGGTTAATTTGAACAGATTTTTATTATTACTAAGAGAAAACAAAAACCACTGAATAATCATGCCGTTCCCTTTCACTGTTCTCTGTATCTATTTCCTGGCAACAGAAATTCCTAAGGATTCCTAATGGAATCCTACTTCTAAGCTTTCTTAAATTTAGAAATCCAACTCAAACTAGATGGACAATGTTTAGTATCATAAAATAATTTATTGTTCAAATATTCACACGGGTTGTTGAACTAATGCAATAAATTACAAGAAATTATTTTCGGAGATAGTTTTAAGCGATCCAGTTTGAAAATCACATAAATTTGATTGTTTCTCCAAACAAAATCGGCCTTATTTATTGCTTGAATTCAAACTGGCCAGATGTTTTGCCAAATAAACTCGTGATATTTATACGAATTCGCGCTTTATTTCGTCTGCCTAGTCAATTTGTTCGTCTAATAATTCAGTGTTAAATTTAAACATTTAAAAACTAAATAAACACGAAACATCCGTAAAAATCAATCAACATTTTGCGACGCGCTTAATGGATATTTGTAATTTATTATTCATGGCGAAAATTATAGATCACAGTATTGACAGCGACGATTAAATCAGCTGTTTTAGTGGCTTTGTTTAATCGTATAATTGGCCTTGTTCCTTAATTATTATCGGCGCAAATCGAATAAAGTTTATATACCACGAGCCAATTAAATAAAATAACGTCACAAGTCGACCAAAATATACGCAAATTAATGACGGATGTGGTTCAAAGGAGAGAAGGATGACAAATTCACACAATAATAATACCAGACAGTAAGGATTGTATTGTATTGAAACAGAACGTGACTTTTAAATCATAAAAGAATTTTTGGCAATATGGGATCTATCTCATTTTTTGCATAGTTTATGTTCTAAAATAACAAATATTTTTATTACATAATACTAAGAAACAAAAGTTTTTATTATACACAATTTAGCGTTCAACACTTTTCGTTTAAAACGATCATTTAAAATATTGTATAAATTAATTATATTATGAAATATCAGCCATTATTATATGACGATTTCTCATATCAATTATATTTAATATTTTCAAAGTCCTCAAAGTAAGAGACCCAAAAGCACATCGATTACTCCTTTATAGTGCCCAGACCCATATTACACTAGTCTGAAGTGCTAAATAAAATCACATTTATCCTTTTCAATGCTTCTGAATGTTCCCCAGAGCCACACAACATTATTTTCTTCAAAATACTCTCGTTGTCGTTTACCATATCATATAATATAAATATGGGCTAAAATCCTCGAGTGGGTTCTACGCTCAACTCACGAAAAACCTAAGGAATTGAAAAGTATTTTAAGGAAAAAAATTGCCAAAATTGTCCTTTGCCAATTTTGGACAGTCTTTTCCGAATAAAAAAAATGTCAAAGAAACATGGTCTAGAGTGAATTGGATTCGTCACTCCAATGAGAATGATGATCTTGTTGAAAGGTCCAATCCGAAAAGCTTTGGATTTCGTTTGGGATTTTCGCAAAATCAACGGATACGATCAGTCAGTCGTTTGTTGGCGTTCCTCGGGCAAGCAAAAAGTGGACTCTCTCGCCGCCTCCACAAACGAATACCAACATTGTAAATGGCACCAAGAGTATAGACAAACACACAAATCTTGTGGAAATTGTTTTTTGTTTTGTTATAAGTATTTCTCTGGGCATTTTGAATGAAAAGTGGCAAAACGTTCAGTTCTTGATTGAACTCGGAACCGAGGAGAAGTGAGATCTCTCCTCTTCGTGCTAAGAAGAAGCAACAGAAAAAAAGTCGCGCCTTTTAACCATGGACCGATAGACAGACTTTAAGGACTCAAAGTGTCGTGTTGTGTTTCTTTTGAAATCAAATCTCTAATATGTTTTTGTGTGTGTGAGGAGAGAAGAAAAAGTGCCCTTTAAAATGCAATTAACATTGATCCGCTTTCAATTTATTTAGACCGTTATTCGAAACAACAAGCGGGTAGTGAGTTTGTGAAGTTCACAGTTTTGAGGCTTAAACTTGGACTAGAGCCCTATTTAATTTGACGACCTTTGGCATTTCATTCTCGCTGCTGCAGCAGAAGATCAAAAGATCGTCCGATTTCTGCCGCTCTCTTAAAAGACACTAATCGAGTTTGCAAAGGCGTACAATATGGTTCTGCTAAACCAAACTGCCGGATAAACACTTGAGTTTATATTAAGAACAGACGCACAGACTCTGCAATTACCGCATTAAAATAAATACTGTAAAAGTACACTTGTTGCTCCAGCAGAAACAATCAACTAGACAACTTTATTATTCTGACAAGAAAATCGCTACAACTGCCTACATTCCGGCGTATTCAAGTCGGATTAATTTGTCCGTTTACACTATCATCATTTACTGTTCCCCATTACAACTAATTATTTCCGAAAACCTGGTTATTATTAGAGGAGAAACATGTTCAGCTTCTTCAAGAGAGCCAAACACCAGGCTTCGAAAACCGCCGCAGCCGAATCTTTCGAAGGAACAGACAAAAATAACAACAACAACAATGTGGCGATCATAGAGGAGAGAAAAGTAAACGCACAGCCACAGCCAGCAGCCAACAAGATCGTGAAAAAAGTACGGTTCAAATTTGTCTCTGAAAATAAACCAACAACTGGTGAGGAGGACGCTGAGTCGAAAACGAGGAGCGATTTAGTTTGTTGTGCGGAGTCGTCGGATCACCAAAAGAGCGTGTGTTTTGCACCGAGCGCCGTTAGGAATTCATCATCCTCGCGATTGGACCATCGTGATTTCTATGGACAACAGCAATCCTCGATCTGTGAGGACGACGATGGACTGGACAACGAACATTGTGTGAACGAACGAAAGACCCGATTTAAGGGAGGTGGCGCTTTAAACAACCTGCTGGACAAGATGGGCGGTAAGGGGAAGAACAGGCACAAGAATAAGCATCATCATAACAATAACACCAACAGCATCACTGGTAATAATAAAAAGTTCAAGAACGACATTAATCAGGCAACGAAAAAAACCACCAGCGACAATTTTCCATTGACAAGATGTGAAAATGTTCATTTTCATGACGATCACCGTGGCGATGATGATCGCAACGACGAAGAGCAGACGAATAATGTGAGAGTGCAGAATATAGAACCAGCGTCAGGTGGTGGAGAGGAAGGGGTCCGACTACTCAATGCCACAATAACAACAACAACGGATCGCGGGATCGAAAATAGATCAGAAGAATGTGTACACAAGATCAACCAACACCACACAAGCGATGAGGAGGAGCAGAAGCAACAGAGGCAAGATCAACAGACGGAGGAGAGTTACGGCAGTCAACAGCAGTTCGAAGACGGGCCACAGAAGCAGTCGACCGAGGACGCTCCTCTGGAAAGCGCTAATAAATTAGACACGATCAGTAGTGACGATCAAAGCGACAATATAGCGGCGCTCTTTGTCCGTGATTTAGTTTTACAGAAATACACAAACAAAAGGCTCAACTTGACTGATGACCACCATCACCAGTTGGCCAGTACCGATGTTGATAGTTTCCCAACGGTGATTTGGAATGACATTGAAAGGCGTGATTCAGGTGGTGGTATTCAAGAAGTGGGTGCGAATTTAAATTTAGACTCTGAAATGGGACAACCGCAGAGCAAAACTAACGAGATCGCCACTATTAGTGGTGATCCTCAAAGGCAATGCAGTCCGGACCAACATCAACAGCAGCAGCAAGAAGAGGACGTGTTCTATGAGGCGGACGAGGAGTATTCACCCGCTGAGAGTGGCGGATTTCTTCCCAGAATTTCCGTGTCGGAGCCGGCCGATGATGATTTTGTGAAAATCGAACGTGATGACAATTTGATGGCATTTAAATTTAGTGGTAGTTTTAATGTGGTGGATGAGAATAACAATGACGATAGTGGTTGTGATGATGTGTCACTGGGCAAGGTGAGAAGTGGTGGTGGTGGAGTGGTGCTGAAACACCATCACTTGGGCGGAAAAGTGGACGACAATGTCAGTCTGCCGGACGTTGTAGAGTCCATTGGTATGCAAAATAATGTTCCTATAACCGTTCTGGAAGTGAGTGAAAGAGAGTGCAGTGAGGAGAACGAAATGAATGGACACTGGATCGATGGCCTGGTCATTGAAGAGGAGCCAGACAGTGGATTCGACTGTGATAAGTAAGATGCATTTTCATTCTGACGTCAAACAGCTGCTGTCTGCAAAATCTCCCGAATACACTTTGATATTTTAAATTAAAGACCATGGATTTGCGTCATTTTAGACATTCATAAAGAAAGCCTGTGTTTCAAAATAGTTGATTATTCATTCAAATTGGAATTTGATTATTTATGTTTCTTACAGTCCACATTATTTTACATCAAGTCATATCCGCCAAATTATATATCAGGTTTCGGAAAATAATATCGAACCAAAAACATAAATGCAAAATCGCACAATATTCGCATTCGCGTAGAGTCATTATTATTGGCTGGCGACCGTCCAAGAGGATCTAAAGATAAAGTTTTCTCAGCGAAAGTTTTAACAATTGTGCATTTGACCACAATATAAATGTCGAGAACAATAAAATAGATCATTATTTAAAAATGTTATCAAATATTATTTGTGTTTTACACTTCCTTATTTTCAAATGTAATAAATTTATTTAAATTATTCCATAAATCTGTAAAGCAAAAATTATTCTCCTTTATTTATTTTTCATTAAAATAAAGAAACGAAATTCTTGAAAAATAATATATAGTCAGCATTACAAAATAAATTATTTCATTAATTGATTCTATTTTTAACTTCAGCATAGTATTTCACAATGACAATATTTACGATTTAAAATATAAATTAAGATTGTCAAAACATCTGATTAAAATACTCAATTAATTGAAAGGATAAATAAGTGAAATAACCAATAGCAGTTATCATTCAAATTAACCAACAAATGCTTTTTGTCACGATAGACTTTTATTATTTTGTTTCGATCGTCTTTGAATAATTAGTTTTTAAGAGAATGCCAGTGAAGTTTAAGAAATAAGCAATTTTTGGTAAACATAATTAAACATTAAAGTAAAATTATTAGAGTTAGAAGCTTGTTTTCATAAGAGCTTTATATGTATTAAAATTAATAGGGGAAGTATGTACAAAATGGCA
>JXOV01010599.1:420-14187 GCA_001014945.1 Clogmia albipunctata | reverse complement strand
TAGTTCATCGGCTTTTTCATTTCCCTCTAATTCAAACCCTAGATAATTCAAAAATAAATTGGATAAAAAACAATGTTGGCACTTCATAGATTGAAAAACAAACCGAAATTCAAAGGTGTTAAAATAGCTTTATAGGAATCTTAAAAATACCATTAAATTCCAAATAAAATTCTCTTTCCATAGACATGCAGTTTGATATATTTATTATATCGTAAATGCCATTATTGGCAAAAATCTGTTTTCAGTTTTAACAACAAGAATAAAATAGTCATCGTGGAACATAAGCATTAGGGTTCTCTCACCGTATTAGGAATCACAGAATAGTTATTTTTTAACGAGTGAAACGAGTGTGAAACATTCGAGCCGAAGGCGAGTGTTTCATCGTTTCCGAGTTAAAAACAGGACTTTACAACCGAATACGACATAACATTTTTTGCACTCCGCTCAAGAGCACTGAAATTTTTACAATTTCACATTAAATTTCTTTATTTACAAGGAAAATTAAAAAATTGGCATGTTTCAAGTGAAATCTTAACTTGTAAAGTTACATTTGTTTGCTTTAATTTCTGTAAAATAAATTTCCATTTAAAGCAATATAAGGTTATTACTACAATTTACTTGCATTAGAGTTAAGCAGATTTATCTCTGATATCTACGTAATATGCCAAAAATTATATGCAGATGGCTGTTGAAACAGTAAATATTAAAACTTTAAAACAGGAAACGTTTATTAGTTTGAAACATAATGACGGTCTTATGGTATAGCCGAGACCAATATTTTGTGTTGTTTAAGGGCAACAATGGCGGCAAAGTTTTGACTTTGTGACAAATTTCTTGCATAGTTTATGACATTTTTTCCACTAGTGAAATAAAAATTTATAATTTTTACTGAGTGTTATAAAGTGAAACATTACGAAACTCAAATGTATATCGAAAAGCGTACGTATATGTTTTGATACGGGAGTGCAAAGAGACTTTTTCTATGATGAATAACAAATTATAAATTACAAAGATTCTAAAAATTCAAATAGATAGATTTAATTTAAAAATAGACTGTAAAAATTGCTGATATAATTTTAAATTTGTTTGCAAAAAATATGTTTTTGAACATAATACTCGTAAAAATGAAAAAGGTGACAACTCCATTCACAGCTCTCCGTTCATTTTACCTGTGACTGAATTATCTTGCTTCGTCTTCGAACAATATTTACTTAATCAACATTCTGACAAGCCGGAGAACAGAAGGTGAGCCGATGTGAGGTGAGTTATTTGTTGAATAAAAAATTAAATTATTTTAGATATTTTAAGCTCAGCTTTGTTTTTGTAATTAAATTGATCGTATTCTATACATCTCGATTTACTACTTTATATTCCAAAGCTTAATTTTAAGTTATTACAAATATTTCAATTACAACAGTCAAAAAGTGAAATATCTTTCAATTCCAGGAAAAATGAGCATCAAGAGCAAGCTATTGATCATCGTCGTGGCTGGTGTGGTGTCTTTTTCTTTGAAATGGCATCGAGAAACATTTGGTCCGGTTCCTAAACCGAATTTGGATGTGAAATTCTTTTGGGGCAAAGGCAGTGCCGGTAATTACAAAGAAGACACTTCAATTCGTCCATTTAAAATCAACTACGATGAAACCGTGATCAATAAATTGAAGAATAAATTAGTGGACACATCCTTCTTGAGAGATACAATGGAAGGAGTTAATTTTGAATACGGAATGAATACCAAGACTCTGAACCAGATTGTGAAATACTGGAGAGATGATTATCTTCCTAAATGGGAACAGCATCAGAACTACTTGAACAAATATCCCCAATTCAAGACCCAAATCCAGGGATTGGACATGTATTTCATCCACATTAAGTCAGATACTAAACCAGGAAAGAAAACTTACCCTCTTCTACTTCTCCACGGTTGGCCTGGATCAGTTGTTGAGTTCTATGAAGCTATTGAAATTCTGAAAAATAACAAAGATTTCAATTTTGATATTGTCGTTCCCAGTTTGCCAGGATATGGATTCTCTGAGGTAAAATGCTATAACTATTTTAAAAAAGTATTAAAATATTAAAAATTCATTTTTAGGCTGCTTCAAAAACTGGTTTAGGAGCAACAGAAGTGTCAGTGATCATGCGAAACCTGATGCTTCGACTGGGCTACAATAAATTTGTTGTTCAAGGAGGAGACTGGGGATCAGTAATTGGTAGTGGTTTGACGACTTTATTCCCAGAAAATGTAATTGGATATCACTCCAATTTATGTGGTGGTCTTCGAGGAACTTTAGCAGTAGTCAAAAACACAATTGCCAGCTTTTATCCAAAATGGTTTATCGAAGAAGAAAATGTTGATTTTATTTTCCCAATAACTTCAAAGCTTAAATATCTAGTTGAAGAAACAGGATATCTCCACCTTCAAGCTACAAAACCAGATACCATTGGAGCTGTTCTCTCCGAAAATCCGATCGGATTAGCGGCTTATATTCTGGAGAAGTTTTCAACCTGGACAAATCCTGAATACAGAAATTTACCCGATGGAGGAATTACAAAACAATACAAAATAGATAATTTGCTTCACAATTTGATGATCTACTACCTGACCAACTCGATAACCACTTCATTTCGGCTTTACGCTGAATCTTTTAGTATTCAGCAATCCAGTTTGAAAATGGATCGAGTTCCAACCAACGTTCCAACGGGATGTGCTCGTTTCAAACACGACATCGCTCACTCTCTAGATTGGGTCCTTAAAGACAAGTATAGAAACCTTATTCACAGTACTTATCACAGAACTGGAGGACACTTTGCTGCCATGGAACAACCTGAGCTTTTTACCAATGATTTTATTGAATTTGTTAAAAAATTGTAACCAGAAAATTAAATAAATCCATTTTTACATTTTGAGTTCGATTTTCTCAACCAAATACCGTTGATTTAAGTAGTTTTAAAAATATTAGATCTCTCTATGAAATTAAACTAATAATAGATTAATCAATCACAATTGAGTTCCACTATAACATGTTTCGACTTGTAATATTATTATCGAATTTCCAAACAAACAAAAACCAGTCGCGACTGATAACTTATAACAAAAAGAGGTAAATGAGACAAAATAAATTATATAACATACCTAAATGTTTTGATAATAATTCGTTATCAAGTCTATAGCTTGGTCTGGATTCTGGAATTAACTGGCATAAATACTTTTGGATCTTCTTATAAATTTATTGAACTTTGCCGGTATCAATATTTGTTTATTGATTAATCTATGAACGAATAGTAATAAAATAGCTTAAAAGGAGCATTAATATATTCTTACCAAAGCGGAGTGTGATCTTAAATAAGTTTTTATCCATTTTTGTTGCATTAAATTGATATTATGTCACTAAAATTCGTTCTACCAAAGACGTTTTTATAGCACAAGTGCTTTAAAGAATTCTGTAAAGTACTACAACTTTTTCATTGCGATGTCAAGGACCGCCCATTTAAAATACATAGGCTATCCTTGACATTGCAATGAAAAAATTGAAATTCTAAAACGGTCATCCTTGCTTTTTCTTTATTATTATTGAAAGAAATCCAACAAAACTAAAGTTTCGTTGTGATATGGATTAACTGTATTTGGGAAGGATATCACAACATAATGAATTATTTCAATTCAAATATAACGCTTTAATTGAAAGAGCATGGTCATATTTCCTAGGTTTCATCTTCCCGTGGATTTAGAAAAAGAAACAAAAGCAATGTGAGGGAGATAACTAAAATTTAAATTTGTTTTTAAGACAACGAATGTTCTTTTTTAAGATTTTGTGTTAATTTATGTGGGATTTGGAGAATGATTATAGAAGATGAGTCCCTGGCGAAGTGAGTAAAATTGAAGTTAGATTGAGTTTGACGATGAAATGGATGTGAAGTTGAGTTTTGTGTAATCTCGATAATTTCTTGAATAAATACGGAATAAATCTTTAAGACTGGTGTTTACTATCCCTTGCCATTGTCTACATTTATTCCAAAAATACACAAAATTTTGTATAAAATACGGTCGATAAGCATTATTACACACACAGACCTTTTTTTAAAAGCACTCCGACCTAGTTGTATGTATAAATAACTATTGAAGGATTATTAATGCATATCTACAAAAGCAGACACTAGCGAATTCCAAAATTGTTCCATGGAAATATATATATAATACCCAGCAATCACACAAAAGGCCTCATATATTTAATTATTTTTTCCAGATCCTCTTCAAAGACTAAGGAATCAGATTATCAGATTGCATAAGCAGTGGGCTAACAGATTATATAAAATTTTATTACAGTACAAATATGAAACAATGAATGGAATAGTAAGTTTAGTAAAATTTTACATTTTAAAGTGAAATAAAATTGAAAGTAGTGAAGTATCAGAAACAAACCTTCTATTTTCAAATTTTTCGTTACAGTTTTACTATGAAAATTAAAATAATACTTAGAAAATTATACAATAATTTTGCTTTTGGTTGTTGGCCATTTGGTTTAAATCCAACCACCTGTTGATTTTTGTACAAGAACTATTAAATATTAACCCATTAAGGTTCTTATGTTTTACCCATCAATTTCCTACAAATTCCTAGACAAGTTGTAGATAAAGTCGGCACCTATAACTGTTTTATTCATTTAAAAATAACCTCAAATTTAATATTTTGTAAACAAACCAAATTGTTGGTGCTTTCCCCATACTTGACAAATCAGCTGATTGTAGCTTCTTGTTTTGGCTTGTAGAATTGCTTTTATTATTGTAGTCAATTGTGTAGTGATGATAATTGCATTTTGGTTTTAAAATAAAGTGGGAAAGTGAACTATAGAATCTGAATTTAATATCGTAGATTTATTTGGAGAGCCGATTCAATGAGTTTTGCAACAGGTAAGAGGCCTCTTTCTCAATTCTATTTAAGAAATAGGTTATGAGTTATGTAAAAATATGCTAAAATCTATGAAAAAGTATTATTTTGATAAGAATAATTGTATAAAGCCGTTCTATCTGAACTAACTCAAAGTTTTTATTAGCCATAAAAATTCTAATGAAATTATAACTGTGAATGGTGGATTTGCTTTGAATTATTTGAAATTTATTTTATTTGCTTTATATTATATTACCAGTCGACTCTCGATAAACCAAACCTTCGATAATTCGAGTCTCTCATTAATTCAAAGTTATCACGAGTTTCCTACAAAATCTCTTGATATTATTATTTTATTTATTAGTATTGTATAAAATTGTAAAAATTATTACAATCTTTGAAAATCCAACAACAAGAAAAAAACACTTTTTTTTCTTATTATTAATCCAAAACATTATTTTTTCTGTGATGCTTACGGTCTTTTGATTTATTGAATCTAAAAAAAATAAACGTGATAAACAAAATTTCAATCAAATTTGTTTCAAATCTGGCAGATTTCTAAATCAAAAAATCAATTATATAACAAAACATTATATTTTTTTACAAACAAAAGAAGTTGTTATGGTTATTTATTACGAATTTGATGACAAATAAACTAATTTCAAACAAAATACAAAACCATATGTACGGAGCGCCGTCCACAATTCAGTGTCCCCTCGCGGGCATAACTCTATTGCCGGATTCCATTTGGATCCGTTTATGTGCCTTCGTATGGTTGTCCATTTGCGTCGTTCTTCGAAACCCCGATCGTGGTCGAAAAACACCCTGCTGTATTTTTTGTTGGCTCTTAGCATCCACTTGCCTCTCATGAGCCTTTCCTTATCCCCGCTGGAGTCCAATTCTACGATTACTATATTCGTTTCAGGAATTATTTGGCTTATTTCTCGTACTTTCACCGATAATTTCATCTCTTCACTGAAAGAAAATCTCCTCCCTCCTTCGGCCATCCACTCATTGAATTGCCTTTGGACGCCACAATGAGGAATTTGTTGGACACCCCCTTTTTCCTACATGTTTATAGGGTGAAACTAATTAATGCGATTTGTTAATCATAAGTCAAGTATCTTTTTTAAAACTCATTTATTCGCAGTACTTTCCTTCAGTGCGACTTTGAAGTATGAAATTTTTTGTTGAGCATAAAACAATATTTTGAAAAATTTCCCAAGGTAAATTTAATGCACCCAGATTTAATATGAGGAATATATATTTAGGGAAGTTTAATACTTAGAAAATTTTAAATTATAATTAAACTGTTTTTTGAGAAAACATCTATGGCAATCTAAGGGTGTGAAAAAAGCATAATGAACCATAGTTTCCTACTTTAATATTAAAACTGTCATTACATTGACATCTTTTTCAAAACCAGTTCGAACTAGTATTATGATCTATAAATTGTATCTAATTTTAAAATTGGTTTTTTTTTGTACTTTCGAATCGAAAGGTTGGCTTTTTGTCATGGATTTGAGTTTTAGAATTATACTTGTAAGAATTTTGAATTTTTATTTCACTTGCGAAAACAAATAAATTTGTTTCAAAACTGTACAATTCAGGTCGTTATAACGGTTAAATAGCCCTTCAAATAGAGGCCGTTGTAACGGCCATATTTTTTAAAATTAGTTTTTTCGTGAATTGTTTCAGGAAAGTCAAAAAAATATGTTCTGTTTGGGTGTAAAATCCGTTTTTAACTCGGAAAAGACAAAAAAAAACTTGCCTATCGGCTCGTATTTCACACTCATTTCCTTGTTTAAAAACGAACTAATTTATAACCTTTTAGGACAAATTACTATTCTTTATGTTTTCAATTTGTACGATTTCTAATGAAATTTTACCCATATTATCAATAATTTTACGCCCCCAACAAACAGATTATCTCTAAATCTGTGAATGTCAACATAATTGCAAAACTGTTTGACTGATTTGCCCTTTCGTTTGTCCAGACAAAGCTTGATAATACGATAAGACAATTGGCCAACAATACAACCTAATCTATGTTTTTTTTTTGCCAAGTGATTGATAATGTGCATTTGTCTGGACTGAAACCGCAAATCTTATCACAGTCGGTTTTAAAATTTCAGACAGTCCCAATCTCCTAATTTCTTTTTAGTCCCCGCAAAAATGGCTTCACGAAGACTGCTCTTTCTGATGTCCTCCTCCGAAATCCATGGACATCGATATTTACAACACGCTCAGGATGATTTAACTGCCTTCTTGAAATTGTAAGTATTTTAATTTAAAAAATAGATTTTAATTTATTTTAAAACTTATATTTTTTAAAATAATTTCAGGCACAACGTTAAGAAGATCCTCTTTGTGCCATACGCATTGTTTAATTTCGATAATTACACGAAGCGCGTCTCGTCTGTGGTCTCAGAATGGGGATTTGAAGTCGAGGGCATCCACACCAAACCCGATCCAGTGGAGGCTGTCAAAAATGCTGAAGCGATTTATATTGGGGGAGGAAACACGTTTCTGCTTCTGAAAAGGTATGGCTTTATTTTGTTGCCGTTGAAATTTTTCTATTTAAAAGATTAAAGTTTCAAAATATACAATATCTCTCAAGGTAACTCATATAATAAAAAAAATAAATTGACTGTCTATCTTTTTCCCCCTTAGAGACAAATATATCTTGTTTTTACTATACTCGTGTGAGATAATCATATTGATACAAATCCATTTTATTAACATTCCAAAGTTGTAAAACCATCATTTTATCTATTAAATAATGCCTTATTACTTGAAAAATTACCTAAGCGCCATGATATCAATTTTTGGGAAAAAGCAAAACTGTTTTTAAATGAACCGGTAATTTAAATCGTAATTTTTTAAATGGTTTTCTTTTTATTGAGTGTTTTTACGGTTTTGACGAGAAATTGGAAATTATTTGATTAATAATAAAGTTTTTACAGGCATTTGAAATCGCTAGAGATATGTCTCCTATTAACGAAAAAACAATAATATTTTGTTAAGTAAAATAGTCTCATAACTTGGGTAAAATTTAATTTATTTTTTTAAATTTAGACAGTATATAAATCAATCTCCATCATCCATTTCAACATGTTCGCAGGTCGATCTTTGTAAATTTGTACTGGAATTATAAGGAATTCTATAAATTAATTTTGTGCAATTTCGTATCGAAAAATAGCCTTTTTAACGCAAATTGATTTTGTAACGGTTTACTTTTTTGCACGGAGTGCTGAAATAATTAAAAATTTTCACGCATATTGTGACCAATTTAATAAAATGACATAATGTTGTCAAAACCAAATTTATTATTAATTATTTTAATTTGAAAATTTCGTTGTGAATTGTTGTTAAACAATTTGAAAAAAAAACAATGCGCACGGTTAAATGGTATTTTTTTAATTACACAAAATAGCGTTCGATACACATGTGAAATCGGTTATTACAGCACTTGTATCGAAATATGCTATTCTCGCGTTTTGGTACATTACATCCGCCCGATCCAAGACATGTGCTCGTTTTTCATTAAATAATGACTAAGTACTAATTGTAAACCACCAGATCAGCACACCAATAGAAAATTTACTATGGTTTTCTATGATGAACACTGTAACATATGTCGGATCTCCTCAAGATCGCATATATTTCAGTATGTAATGCGTTGTGCACACCGAACTTTACTGCTTGGGGACGATCCGCCCCCTTTTTAATTCCATAGACATGCAATTTCATTATCTAATCATAACAGTTAATTGGGAAATTGGATTTTTAATCGTTCCCAAGCAGTAAATTTTATGACTTTTCGGTGTGCATAGCACATAAGAGGTCAAAGTGATTTTCCCCGGACGATATGCCCACTCTCAAATAACCCATTTCTATTCAAACACGATTTCGATAAAATAAGCGTTTTATTTAAAGTTTTATAGAAATTATTTGAAATATTTTTAGTTAAGAATTTTCAAAAGATTTTTTTACCATCTCCCGTGGTTTCTCAAAGCTGATTTGAATTAAACTTTTAATTAAAATGTTTAAAATTAGGGGATACTTTCCAAACTGGCCAAAATGTCTCAGAAATCAATTCCGAGGCTTGTTTTCAGCTTTCGTAACAATTGTTTTTCTGCGGGATGGGTTGTTAACCCTTCGCCAACCTCCTGTAGGAGTACCAAAGCGCTTATAATTTTAGCCTGCGGGATTATAATCTCACAGTTTCCGGAAGCCACCACGGGGAGGTAAAATAAACACTTGGCCAAGAATCCGACAGTTGCAACACTGANTTGTTTTCAGCTTTCGTAACAATTGTTTTTCTACGGGATGGGTTGTTAACCCTTCGCCAACCTCCTGTAGGAGTACCAAAGCGCTTATAATTTTAGCCTGCGGGATTATAATCTCACAGTTTCCGGAAGCCACCACGGGGAGGTAAAATAAGCACTTGGCCAGGAATCCGACAGTTGCAACACTGGAAAGGGGAAAGAACCGAAGAACTTGCCTCTAACAATCAGAGCCTACCCTGTCTGTCCTAGCCCAGACTTCCTAACATTCATATCAGGAGTCACAAAACATTTTTTTTCAATATCCGGAAATTTTTAGCCGAGATTAAAAGAATTGATCTAAATTTGTTCATCTGCGAATAACGAAACCGCGTAAAATGATAAAATTATTCTAAAATTTTAATTTAAAAATGGAAACCATTATTAAAAACTTCTTTAATTCAATTTTCATAATGACAATATTGATATAAATTGTAATTTCCAGACTATACGAAAACAACCTGGTGGAGGCGATTCGAGAGGCTGTTTTACAGAAGGGAGTGCCTTACATTGGCAGCAGCGCTGGAACAAATGTGGCCACGAAAAGCATTCAAACCACAAACGACATGCCGATCGCCTATCCACCGTCTTTTGACGCTCTCAATTTGGTGCCTTTCAACATAAATCCCCATTATTTGGATCCCAAGCCGAACGATACTCATCGTGGCGAGACAAGGGAGCAAAGGATCAGCGAATTTCACAAAATAAACGACACTCCAGTCCTCGGATTGAGAGAGGGAACTTATTTCCACGTCGAAGGCGATACAGCCACGCTTAAAGGACTCTATAATGCCAGGCTCTTCATTAAGTAAGATTAAATTTAATTTAAAAATTAAAAAAAAAACTCAAAAATTAATTTTTTTTTTCAGGAAAGAGACACCGATTGAAGTTGAGCCGGGCACTGATTTGAGTCACCTCTTGCTGCCAATTGATTAAAAGGATCATTGTTATTTAAAAGCATGAAATAAAATCAATTTAAAACAATTGTTTTAGTATTAATATTTAAAAAAAATACAAATAAAAAGTTAATTGAACGCTTCTTTCAATAATAATAACCCAACTCGTCCCCTCAAATATAAAATTGTTTATTGAAATAACTATTTTAAAAATATACATAAAATTTTCCTTGGTGAATAATTATAAAATTTATGGCACATTGTACATCCCAACATATAAAAGATAGAGATATCCTATCAAATATCTAATTAATTTAATCCCACTTCCCTTCTAACCAAGTCATTGGATTTTTAACTGTAATTTGGTCAATCGATGATTGAGAGGCACCTCGGTATTTAAGTTTTGGCAGGACATTGGTTAGAATATGAGAGAATCCATGACCGCCAAAAGGAATCTAGAAATTAAAATAAAAAAGGTCAAATTTATAATTTTTTCTAGTAAAAAATCAATTTACCAATCGATGTTTAGTATGAATATCATGAGATAAAAGAATTCTTTCCTCGTATCCTTCCGCAATCAATCTAAGAACTTTGTTGATTCGTTCAGCATCGGAAACCATGTCCACATCAGGATTTAGTTGGTAGAAAGAGCATTCAGAGCCGAATAAATCAAATTGAACATAAGTTCCCAGTTTTGCGAATTCGAGAATTTCATCCACGTCCATTATAGTTCTGTCCACGTGAGACATGATGCATTTGCTCGCCTTTCCTCCTGCTTCAAGGTACAGACGTACAATCTCAAATGGAGCCTTATGATCACGTCCAGGGTGGAAA
Source organism: Clogmia albipunctata (assembly GCA_001014945.1). Lineage (NCBI taxonomy): Eukaryota > Metazoa > Arthropoda > Insecta > Diptera > Psychodidae > Clogmia > Clogmia albipunctata. The sequence goes on along the minus strand of JXOV01010599.1, from coordinate 3,244 downwards.
GAAACTCCACAATTGAATTCGTTTCGAGCGATTGCAGCTGCTTCAATGGCTCTTTTTTCAAAATCTGAAAAATAAATTCATTTTTTATAATTTCTTAGTACTTATTATAAAGTGTTTCTTATCTTAATTAAGGGGATGTACTATCTAGTTTATGAATATGATAAAAAAAAACTTAAATTTCTTATCAAATTAATAAAAATAAATGAATAAATTTACCATGAATTGGATAAACACTCCCAACTTCTCCAATAAATCCACATTTAATTCCATCTTCATCGCCTTCTCTCAAATCTTTTCTATACATCTCAACCATCTGCTCAACAGAAAGGTTCAGTGTAGAGGAGTCTTGCAAGCCGTTTACGTAATGACCAGTTCCAGCAATGACGTTAATGCCTAAATTTTCAGAGATCTTTTTCATAAATTTCAGATCTCTATTCAATCCATAACACGAATTTTCACAAATGGAATTGCCTCCGAACTTCTTAAAGTACTGAAGATCGCTTCCCACAGCATCCCTGGTATCTTGATCGTGAAATGTAAGATTGTAAAGAGACGAATAAGGGTATTGTTTTAGGAACCCCACAGTTTCCAATTTAATTTTTGGATCTTCAAAAATTGGTTTCAATTCATTTGGTGGAGTGGAATAAAAGTGCTTAAAATCCAATTGAAAATGCTCATGGGTTAGTGTATAACCCAGATCTTCTCCATTTAAAAGGCCACAAACTAAAAAAATAATTAAATTAAATAAAAATTTGAAAATTTATTGAAAAATGAATAAAATAATTACCAGTCTGTACTTTATAGCTCATCTTAAGAGGAGATATTTGGAAGATGTTTATTAAAAGAATGACTTTCGCTTATCATAGAACAATAATCGTGTTTTATATCATAATTTTGATGATAACAAGTTGTTTGTATTATATAAACAGCCCACCCATTTAAATAGGTCCAGTTCAGTTGGATTAGCAACAAAACACCGGTTCACTGAAGTCAATTAAATCATGAAAATTAACAATAATGTCAAACCCAGTTTAATGTTTTCACGTAGCTGAGTTGTCAAAGTGACATTTAAGATAATCCGGCGACGTGTAAATTTGGATTGGGAAAAATTGGACAAAATGGACTTAATCCACAAGTTTTTGGCCCTGTTCAGCATAGTATTAATGCTGGACCATACGTCCGGCATCATGTTCTTCCTGAATCCCAACTCCAGGAAGTGCTTAAAGGACGAAATGCAGGCGAAACAGTTGGTGATGGGCGAGTACGAAGTGACGGATGTTCCTGGCCAGCGGGTGGACTACATCGTAACAGACTCCAAGGGACACGTCCTGGCCACCAAGGAGGACTCCAATAAGGGGAAATTCTCCTTCTCATCAGAGAATTTCGAGACTTATGAGATTTGTTTTTCATCCAAAGTTCCACAACGTAAGGGTCTGGAAAAATAGAGAAAGTTTTCCATAATGAGCTTGTTTTCCCATTCCAGATCAACGAGGTGTCATCCAGGAAGTCTCTCTAACCACCAAGAAGGGCGTTGAAACGAAAAACTATGAAGGGGTATGTTAATTTTTAACCTTTTTTTCATCTTTCCGAATTCTAAAAAGAATTAATTTATTTTGCCATTTTCAATCAATGATTTCAGTTCTTTGCGGTAAATATTTTGTGGTTTTGTGTGAGAACCTGTTGTTTTCAATGATTCCCCATTCCTTAAATACTGCTTTTAATAACCTCTGTTTGATATTTTGGGTTAAATTTTAACGTTTAAAATGAATTTTCTTATTTTTCTTTGAAACTAATTATCTCGACTTTTTCCAGTACGGAGAGGCAGCTAAACTGAAGCCTCTGGAAATCGATCTGAAGCAGTTAGAGGACCTGTCCGACGCCATCGTGCAGACCTTCGCCATGATGAGGAAGAGGGAGGAGGAGATGCGAGACACAAACGAGTCCACCAACCAGAGGGTCCTCATCTTTAGCATCTTCAGTATGTGCTGCCTCCTGGGACTCGCCACGTGGCAGGTCCTGTACCTCCGTAGATATTTCAAAGCAAAGAAGCTCATCGAATAGTGTATTTAGTTATGTGTTGTGTTCCACATTTTGTTTATTTAAATTTGGAAGGAGTTTAATAAAGAAAACTTAAAACCCCGGAATTGATTTTGTGGTTTTATTTAACGTATTTTTTTATATTTTAATGCTTTGAAAAATTTTGTTTGTCGTAAAATAGAATTGGTTTAAGTTTATTATTTTCAATTAATTAGACAATCGCTTGTGGTCGCTTTGTAAACATGTTCATCTACTGTTGTCTGTTGATTTATACTTTTTTCCAATCTTGAAAGTCGATCTGCTTCACTAATGGTTACCGTTTTCTATGCCTGTCATCTGGTCTATTTCTTGTCAGCTATGCTTTCATTGTTTTTTGGGAATCGGTTCCCATCCATCCTGGTTACATGTCCTGCCCATTGCAATCTATTTAATTCCACAAACCTCAACACGCCGTCATCTTGGTACAGATAATAGACTTCTTGGTTTTGTATGATCCTCCATTCGCCATTATCGAATACCGGCACAAATAGTCGTTGTAGAATTTTCCGTTCAGCTCGTTTTAATCGTTCTTCAGTAGCTTTTCTTATGGTCCTTGTTTCACTGTCGGGTTAGGACAATTTTTATTTTACTTAGAAATATCCTTTGATAATTTCGTATAATATAATACAATTTAATGAAATACAATAAAGTATGATCTAATATAGTGTAGTGTAATGCAGTAGGTATCTTATATATTGTAAAAGACAGATTTAGAACGTTACAAAACTTATTTATTCGATTTTTCGCT
>JXOV01010569.1:0-31520 GCA_001014945.1 Clogmia albipunctata | reverse complement strand
AGAATTCTTATATGGAACTAACATGCGGCCAAATTGAGCAAATTGATCATTGCATTTAGTCTCGAAATGACTCGAACCTAGCGGTTCAATTTTAAAACTACGTATGGAGAATACTATAACTATGTCAGAGAATATTACTCGTAACTGTGACTTTATTAGCTGTCCTATTGTGTCCATATTATCATCCACAATGCAAAATGAGCACAGTTTTCGATAGCCATCATTACTTTATTTGAATTCTAAAATTTTTTGTACTATTTTGTCAATTTTCGAAATCAGGGTTTTTAGACTTTCAATGTGAACTACTGCCGGCCGCTATGATATCGTGACCCAAATATTCGAAATTCTGGATATATTTCGGATTGTGTAACTATCCCCATCATTAGAATGTTTGAATAACTCCCAAAAAAACGATTTTATCTTTGTTCTATCTTACTGATTTAAAAATCTTAAATGACCATGATCATTCTTCTCAAAACATAATCTTATATACATATTTATAAAAGTCTCTTGTCATTTGTTTTCCGAATCTAAAAAAAATTTTTAGCATATGGGGTTAGATCGGCAAAAGGTCAACATTGAATTTTCACATTTATAATTGTTAAGGGAGAGCTACCCCTAATAAATTATTTGGTTAAAATGCCATGGTTTGAAGCAGAACTCCTCTGAAACGTTGTGGGCCGCACGTGGGAAAGTTGGCCTTAAAGTTGTGTTTATTTTTATAGGGGTGAGTCACCTCTCATATATTTTTTTATTTTTTTTTAAAGAGCCGTTTTGGATTTTAATATGATTAAGCATTAAAAATACATATACAAATAGTCGGCCAAACAGAGAAGTTCTTATTTTTTACCCTCAAATGTTTAAGGATAATATACTCCTAACTTTTTTAATATTTTTGTTTTCAATTTCATTGTGATTGAAAATACACATGCAGAAAAGCACACCTCTACATGTTAAGGGTAAGCTACCCTTAATCAAATTTGTTTAACAAATACAGTGTTTAAAGAAGTATTGTCCCGAAACGACTTTACGGATTAATAAAAAAGGAACATTTTTCCAAGTTCATAGACATTGAAAGTATACATGCAGATAAAATCAATTTTGCATGACTCCAAGGTATAATATGAACAATTCAAACGTCGTGTGATGATTTCATTACAACACTCTTTTTGGAGGAACCTGGCATGTTCTCAAAGTAAAAAGGGAAAATATCATCAATGTCACAGAATGTTGCTTAAATTTTGATTAAATTATTTCATTATCATTTCTAATGATTTCTTGATGAAACACTTCATTTGCAATTTTTTGTTATTATTGTTGCTAGGAATGTAAAATATTGTTTAACATTGGATTTTTCGCATGCTAAAAATTGAACAATTAAACTCAATTTCTTCTCCATATTCAAATTTCTACTAAGCAAACGTCATACAAGCAGTGTTTCGCTTCGATTCAAAATGGTTCTTTCACTTTAATTTATCCTCATTTTCACTTCTTAATTGGTTTAAGTCCGTTTATTTCACAATGATGACTTTTTTTGGAATTTATTATGATTAGTGGCAAGTGGTACTGTCAATTTCAGTTTTCTTATTTTTTTAAGATTTGGGAAACAAATTTCATTTTTAATTAAATAAAAAGAAATATTAATTGAAATCCACAATGGTATTATTACCACAACGGCTCATTTCGTTTTTTAAATTCATCGCCACAGACATACTGGTAACTAAAAAAAATACTTCCTAAGATAATGAAAAGGCAAGACGACATTTGCTAGTTTGTATATAAAAATCAAGTTCTTTTTTTAGTTTAATGTTTTAACAATACAACACATTTATATCAAGAACGTTTATTTAAGTACGAGTATATGAGATATAAAATGTGTGTATATTTGTTTTTAATTGTTTTTTTTTATATTAAAATGATATTCGATTTAATTAATTGAAATTCTGATATTGATCAAAATAAATCAATTTCAATAAATGTGTATTCGACTGCTGGATGTGGCAATCAAAAGTGAGTTCCATCACCGTATGTGGTAAAATCAAAATTCACAAAAATAATAAATTAGCTATGCAGATTGCAGATGTGGTCACTCCTGAAAGGCAAAACAAGAACTGAAATGGGCTAATTTGAAACTTTTGTATAAAAACACACAAATCGCACATTTATTGATTAACTTTAATGCTACAGAAATCAAAAAGTTTCAATCCAATTTAACCACGTTTTAAGAAGATGCTTTTAAAGTAACAGGTCCAATAGTTCAGGTCGAAGAAAAGGAATAAATATCTCTATTATTGAAACTGTCCTATTTAATTTGATTTTGATTCAAAAGAATTTACTTGAGCTCAGATAATTTGTTTAAACAAAAAGTTAACAAAATTGGTTCCTGTCCCATCAGCATTTTCATTATTTCTTTTTTCTGCTATATAAAAAAAATTAAAAGCAATTATATTACAATAATATTCAAGAACTTGACAGATTACTTACAATTTTAGTCCTTGTTAGTTAATTATAATTCTTTCATACATTTATCGTCATGAATATGAGTAGTAATTTTTTTGTAATTATGTGTCATTTTTCAGTATTCGTAGCTTAATTAATCCCTATTTATCCGATGACTTATTCGCATGAAAAAATGGCATTTTTTTATTGTCGACAGCCTAACAAGGCTTGAAAAAAGAACATCACATTGAAACCCATTAAGTCATTACATTTACAATGCATTAATAATAACGAATACTTCATACATTACCTTAATTTAACATACCATTTTTTATCTATTAAAAATAGGGAATATCAGTTTATTTACTGTATTTTGGTTATATAAAATTGATGTTTAAAAATTAAATACACGGAACTTTAGAAGGTTCGTGATTTCAGTAAATCCTACCTAGGCGTTAATTTGGTTAAATGCGATATAATGAAATAATGAACAATTTTTATAAGGAAGGCTTATCTAAATACAGAGTCAAAATATTCCTTTGATAATACTCTTCCGGATAAACTTTCCTCATAACTTAATAAGAAACCTAATTAAAGAATCTCCATAAATAGACTTTGACTATAGAGTATTGTGATTAATGCAAGGCATGCAAAATTTAATCATTGGCTGGTATTTTTTATTCATGAGGAACAATAATAATTAAGACGAAACCCCAATCCAAATCCAAGGGAAACTCTATTAATTGAAGTCTGTCAAGCAGTATATTGACTGATGTAGGCAAGGAAAGAGGAGTAGTAGGAGCTGGCCCCTGACCACAGCATAATTGAATCTGGCCACGAAGCCAATTACGAGAATCGAGGAAATATTCCACTTCAAAATTGAATTAGAGCTTCCGCGCTATAAATTTATTATTAGGAAGCACTTTCCGTTGATTCTGGAGGTTACATTTAATAAAGATATAATTATAAGTGTATAGTGTATCATATCTATTAAATCGGTTGGTTTTGTATAAATTTTAAGACTGGGTAAAGTTTAAGCTTTTCTCGGAAGGACAAATTCTAAACCCTATTTAAACGCTAGTTAAAAATTGAATTTTCTGCAAATTTTCTCTGGCCTTTGTTTCTAAGCTCGGTTTAAAGGGACTACTATTTGCCCTCAAGTATCGAAATATTTGCTGACGTCAACATTTTGCTAACTCCTTTCTTTGTTGGCCTATAGAATACCACCTTATCTGCTTATTTCGGTTTGATAAATTCCGTGCCATTTTATCAATGTACAATAATAATATTCACCGCAAATTGGAAAACTTTTCCACAATATATTGATAACGAGTTGAACTCTATGGTTTGCTAGTGGTTCTTGTGCACTTGTGTTGAAATTTGTCACAAGTTTATATGGTAAATATATCATGCACTTGATATTTTCATTAAAAACATTTCATGAAATATATAAAAGTAGTTAATTTCCTTATGCTAAGTTATATAATATGTTTGACCATATATAAGAAGTAATGTAACAAAAAGTGTAATAGGGAAAAGCAAAAGAAATGAAAAGGAGGAAATGATTGATAGTGTTTTCGGGCACAACTATTGTCAGAACAAATGGAATTCAGATTCCGCAAATGAGTATACTATTATTAATTAATTCCCGCATGACAAATGCGTAGTTGTCTAAAAACAGATTTTCCGTGTTCGGAAAATTGTATGTTGTTTTTCCACCTCTCAATTTCTTTTTTATGCGGTACATGAAATGTGCTTTGTGTTCCCTCTCACAATTAACCCCCCTAATTGAATTAGCCACATTTGCATTACAGTAGGATTGAATTCATTTATATTTGCAAATTCAGGCCACTAAACCCCATGGTCGTCATTCTCTAATCGGGTCTATTAATGGACCATGGCGGCTGACCGAAACAATGAGTATTGTAGCGGTGTTGGAAGGGGGTAAGTGAACGCGGCAATTGCAATGCCCCTCAAAAATAGGAGTAAAACCCTAGAAACAGACCAAAAAACGAAAATGAATCTTAGGGTAAACTGAACAAATTAAAATTACTTCGGCTCATCACCATCACCACCGATACCACAACCACTTCTTTAGGTCTGCGAGACCTATACACTAAATCATTTTTATTCAGCCACATAGTTTAAATTAAATATGGTTTTTTTGCAATCCCATATTGAAAAGTAAGCTCCAGTTCAAATTTGGATTTTTTTTCTCTAGTAAAAACGTAATATATCATGTGCCGAAAAGTCCCGAGCTTAACAAAGAAAACACATTCATTTTGAAAAAATTGATTTTATTTGTTTAGAACATTCATCTAGGCCCTTACTTTTGAAATTTTAGCCAGATCGGATGGATAGTTTTGTTTTCTGTGCGATTCGATTCTTGTTTTGGAAGGGAAATCAATGATATCTCGGATAATGCTTAAAAGCATTTTTGTCAATAAATATCAATAGTCAAATTGGACACAGCAGATTTGATCGTGATTTCATGACTGTTTTTGTTGAACCATGTCCAAGTGCGTCAAAAACTGCTCCCATGGAGGATAAAGCAAAAAACACACCAATTCGTATAAGTAGGCTCCAAATCAAAAGTGTTCTAAATATTTGATATAATAGTCATCTAAAACATTGCATAGATTTTATTTCGATTAGTATTAAGAATAAGACAGCTATCCGCGCGGAGCCTGTGATTTATCACTTGTGTTACAAGCACACAGTAAGACTACTTCAAAGCTACGTTTAACGCAGTTTTATCACAATCCTAATAATTTTTTTCATTATTTCGACATTATTAATAAAACATGAGTTCGTTGATACCTACTAAAGTGCTTGAACAGACGAATAGTGGACTGAAACTGGATAAGTGTAACCAAGTAGGTAAATGCTGCCCAATTACCCGACAAGAAGATGGTTTCAGTTTACGGGAATTCGGGAGGTATGATCTATGATAATTACCAAATTATACTATGAAATGCTATTTAATCTTCTATATTTTCTAGAAATAATCCATTACAACTATTTTCATCATTTAATCATTATAAAACCAAATTTTCCAAAATAAATGTATTTTCTTTGTTAGGCCCGGAACTTTTCGCCCCATATTTTACAAACAAATTTGAATCAATATCAAAGCTGAGACGCTAGTTTTGCTTTTTTATTAAAGTTTTTTTATCCAAAAACTAATTTTAAACTTAAAATTTTTTGTATTTTAAAGAGGTTTGCTAACGAATTTGTATAGTAATCATGTTTGAAATCCAGTTTTAATTTGAAAATGGTTTTCAACATTCACTTCACATTCTTCTTAAAACATTATGTGATAAATATTTGTGTACATATATTTAAAAAATAATATCATCAGCCTCAGTTATCGATCAATTATAATCGTAAACTGTAATTGTTCGATGGAGAATTTGTCAAAGTTTAAATAGGGAACGCATAGATCGAAAGCAATCATATCTTTTACTCTGAGGGAAAAGTCTAAGCCATTAGACGCTAATGTCAATACAAATTTGTTCCTTAAGCTGATTTAATTTCATCGAGACACAGACCATCACTTCGACATCTTCATCCTCTTCATCTCCTTTCCAAACACTTGCCATAATCATCCAAATTGTGTGCATTTCGAAATTAATTTTCCTCGCTGAGTAAATTACTTTTCGCAGCAGCGGCTCCCAACTAAATTAGTGCGAGCTATTCCCCGCTCATCGAGATTTCGAGGGCAGAGTCTCCACTCTACCACCTCGATGCTCACGTGGAGAGAAAATGGTAAAGGCTGTAAGATACCATCTCCTGTTTATCCAGATGTTGATTACAATGAAAATGATTTGACCAAATGCTTTTAACGGAAAATTTTGAGATGAGTTTTTTAACTAGCTAATGCATTCTATTTAACACAAATCTGATCTCACTTTTCTTCCCAATAAAATCAAATAGTATGGATTCAATTTAAATTACAAAATTATTAATAAAAAACGTGACCAGTATTAAGAAAACGATAATGAAATTGGGTCATCTAGTTTTTATACCGCTTTTAAAACTACCTAAAGTTTTGCATTGTCTTTATATATTTAATCTACAAGGCACTTCAAATGAATCAGAATCAATATTATTTTTGTATTTCATTTTAAAAGTATAAAATAGCCCTGTTTTGCTTACACCATCAAATAAAAATATCAGATAGTTTTGCTTGATGTCACCTCATTAATGTACGCTTTCATTTCATTTTAAAAGGGAAAAATACTGTTATATTAGAATTGTTCTGCATTCTGCGATATCGCATGAACTTCAATTAAAATGAACACGGATGGCTAAGCTTGTGTTTCGCTCAGTGGTTGCGAAAATTTACAATGAAGCAGCAAAGGGATAGGGCCAGAGACTAACACCACTGCAATAATGTCAGCAAACAGCAGCAGATGGTTGAGGGGGGATAGTTGGAGCCAGGGAGGTGTTTCTGGTAACTAAATGGGTGGAATTTTGAAACGGTATTTTTGTCCCATCTTTGTGTCTGAGCACAATAAAACTTAGATTTTATTGCCTTTGATTCCGGTTATCTTCTGCTAGAGTCACGACAATTTACTGAAGCTTACTCGTTAGAAAATCCTCCACCATCCACCCCCAAACCGCCCAATTCCAATCGCTGCGCATTTTGTCTTTCTATAACAACAGGATTATTCATTCAATACAGTCAGGATCACATGCATTTAGCACTTTTTTTAAAAGATAATTGTCTAAATTTCAGTTTTATAAACAAATTTATTTTTGGTTTCATTATATTAAGTAAAAGTAAGGCACTAGTTATTGTTCTGTCAAGATGTTTTAATAGTACAAGTGCTTTAAAGTTTATTATTAAAGCACGATCTAAGTAAAAGATTTTCATCAAATACTAATTGAAATCAGTTTTAAACAAAGAGAGAGATGAATTTTTTTATGTGATGCACGAAAGAAGTGACATATATTAATTGTCTATTACATTATCTAATTGTAATTTTTTAATTAAAAAAAATAATTTTAAAAATTTCAGTTGATTTGTCTAAATATGCATAAAATATTGTATAAATACAATCGAGACGTATTATTAAAAACAAAACAAAAATTGTGAAATTATCCTGCAAGTGAAACTAACACCTGCGGTAGTCATTTGGTAAATGTTATATTTTTGGATAATTCCATACATTCCTTTGTACTATGATATAAACATGAAGTGATATCCTTTTGAAAAACTCGTTTTTACAATATCAAAATGAAACCTCTTGTTTGAAAGTCCTATTAAATCGGTTTCTTATTTATGACTTATAGTGTAAATGCATAGAATTCGCAACTAGTGATCAACCCCGATTGAATCCAGAAGATTCAATTTCTTATGATATTTGGTCGACCCGAGCACACATATAGCCTTTAAACAATATTCGAATATTTAATTTCCATGTAAATTTAAATGCTATTTCAGGTTCAAGAAATCGAGCGAGCAGCCAGAGGGTGGCGATAAAGACAGAGACATTGGAATAGTATAGGATAACAAAGTAAATAAAAATCCAATCAAATCAAAACGAGTTTTTGTACCAGAGCGTCAAAGCAATGACTAAAATTGTTCTTTCTTGGAAAAAGGAATGCTGAGATTGACTTTAAGATGGTTTTGGGGGCGCGAAACAAAGTTTTCAAATTGAATTATTACGTTCATTGATGATCCTGAACTGCTAATGTTATTAAAGTCGTTTCCAGCATCCACTGATTCACCCAAAGTGTAAGTATTCTTTCCTAAATATTTTATTTTCTCCAGCCTCCTTTAAATATTTATAAATACACAAAGTTTTCTTTATGTGGCTAATGTAAATTAATATTTTCTTTTGACCCTGTATACGAAAACTCATCTTTACACCCGTTTCAAGAACAAATATTTTATTTGTAAATTTGCAATTCCTGGTGAAATTTTTAAATTTTATCTCTAGGAGCTTGCTGCAAAACGAATACGATGATGTTTACGAGTTGCGGAAGACAAACTTGTTTCGGGACTTAATTTCGACTTGTTGTTGAACTAAAGTTACCCCTACACAAACTCTAAGACTGTTTTGGTAGCAGATTAAAAATAAAATTCAACAGAAATTGGTTAAATATAGGTTTGTCAGTAAATATTATACAGGATATTTAAATCACGATTTGGACAGGACAGAAATTGTCGGATTAATTTAAAATTGTACAGTTTTGATTAATAATTAATGAGAGTTGTCTTATATGACTAAGAAAAACATACTCGTATGTCTAAATAATTAAATAACAAAGAGATAGACTCGAATATTACTGGTGCGAAAAGTAATGTCAGGACAAATTTTATAATATTATTTTATTACAAGCTGACCCAACATAGCATTACCAATATAAAAATAGCATCGCTATACGTGTGTGGGATATAATTATAATTCAGAGAGGAATGAAGCGGATTCGGCAAACAAATACATACTATATTTATAAGTTAATAAATTATTCATTATTAAAGTAAGAAATCTATATAAAATTAGAAACAGTTATCCTCATTTCCACAAATAATTAAGGTAATTTATTAATAAGAAAAGATCTCTCAACGCAATGGAGTGTGTAATATTTTTGGTCAGTCTGTCTTTACACATATAGTGTTGGGAATGCGTTTGAATTTGGACATATGTAGACACCTATAGAAATTAAAGGGATTCTTTTCAAAATATCGAAAATTGCCATTCAAATTGCGATTACGTTTTTCATTGTTTTTAATTACTATTCGAGTGAGATTCAACTATCAATTGTGTCATGCCTGGCATATATGTATGTATAACGAATTCAAAAACTCATTTGGATAATTAACAGCTTCTATAGCTTCGCAAACTACAACGAGGTATGAAAGTAATATCATCAGAATGAATTATTTTACAATACAACAAAATTGTCAAAAATATGAAAAAAATATTTTGCACTTATGAATCGAGAGTTTAGCTTTTCGACATCGATTTTTAGTTTCATAATGCAAAGCCTTCTCGTACTATGTCGTGCAAATTTTTAATTATTTTCTTTTGCACATTTTTTCATTCAGGCAGTTATAACGGTTACATAGACACCGATAACTGGTCAAATAGAAACCAGTATAAAGGCAAATTTGGTTAAATTAGATATTTATATATTTTTAACTAGGAAATCGTTAATGGCTCGCTCAATAGCTCGTTTTTCATACTCATTTTTTCATTCAAAACGACTCATTACACCCTTCTAGCACAAATAACTAATATGGTTGAGTCACCCCATTGAGGAGTATGGAAAACAATGTATACATATATTTATATCGTCACTGTATACATATACTTATTAGTTTATAATAATATACTTACATGCTTTTAAAAATGAATTGAAATTTAATTTAAGCAATCTATGATATTTTTATGTGTTTTGCAATGTAACTTATGAACTTAGTAGTAAAATAAACTATTAATGTCCAATAATTTGATGTACCCATATAAAACGTTAAATTACTCAACAATATGACCATAACACAATAATGATAATATAATTAATTTGTAATTTTAAGTGAAACAATTTTAAAACATTAATTTATATATATTATTATATTATATTTATATATATATATATAATACAACATAAATATTCATCATCGGATGTATTGTAATCAAAATGTTCGGTAACGAATAATTCCGGATGGAGTTAATTCACTGACTGGAATCGATCTCATAAATATGAGTATGTCAACGTGGCTACTTCAGTAGACACAAAGACGGAGCTCTGGTTCTATACTGGGCAGGAATGTATAATAATACGAATAGTTGTTTAACACACGATTTATTTCTCAATTCCTCATCTTTGTCCAATTTCCTAGGCCAGGGCAGATAGCTTGAATGAGCAGCAGAAATATAAATGTCGAAACAACAACAGCAAAAGAACAGAAGGAAAAAATAATCTTGAAGAAATCCGCAAACACAAAGCACGGGGGCATTGGAAGGCATTCACTTGAACTACCTAAACTTCCACTACGTTCCGATTGTTGTCATCGGCTGTAAGAGGAATGTCAAGTATTTCATGCGATTGGAGCGGAATAAAAATGAAATCTGTCCGGAGAAGGGCGAAAAAAACAGCAGCATCAGGAGATGGAATGGAAGGAAAGTGAATTTAGATTTGAAAGATTAGTACGAAATGGCTTAATCAATTCCGCCCCTCTCTTCCGCCCCTCCTTCTAATGAATCCTGTTCCTGCATAGCTTGTCGGGTCCCGTCGAATACAATCACTCGCATTTTAATTGATCTGGGTAAATCGGATTTTCTCTCAACTTAGCCGCCCCATTGAATTTGCCCACTGAACTGTAGACCATTTTGCAGTGCAAGACAATTATTATTATCATCCATAAAATTCACATTATCGTAAGCTAACCTGCTTGAATGAAATTTGTGCTCGCAAACAATTCATTGTTTTTCGATCTGGTTCAAAATGTAATTTTTTCCATCAACAACAAGGGTAATAAAATAATATTCAAATAACAGTTTCAAAAATAAATTTGAATTCTTTTCAAAGACTTGTAAGTACAATAAAATAACCTATTACTGGTCATCTCTATCCGAATAAAGGCGGGACACTACGCAAATTGGGCACATCTTTCGTTTCATTAAAATTTCAACAATTTTCATTCTGCAATTTTTTTTATTTTTATTGCTTTGGAATCGTTAGTAAATACTAAATGCTCTAATTTTAAAAGCAAAAATACATATGGAAGATAAATATTGAATTCAGTAATATTAATTTATTTAAATAACAATAATTATTAGAATTTTTATAAAATAAACTTGGCCAATAACAAAAAATCACTACATAATTTAAATATAAAATAAACAATATACACAAAATTTCGTTTCGATATTGAAGACCTCCTTCACAGTATTGGAATCACATGACTTTATAATAAAAAACCGAATTAATTTCTAAATAATATACGTATACTAATTTATCTTATATATATTATTATTATATTTTATATTATTATATTATTAACTCAGCCTTTATTCGGGAAAGCACTTGAATGTACAGTAGATTATATAATGACGTCAAATGACTAAATAAAAAGTTTTTTGATAATATATTAATAAGTATTTACTTTCATATAAGAAAATAATAATATGTATTATAAATAGATATTAAGTAAAGAAATATTTCAAAATAAAAATTTGCGTATTAAGTATATATGTATATGGTGTAAAAATTTGCGTATTAAGTATATATGTATATGGTCTACTTAATACGCAAATTTTTATTTTGGAATATTTCTTTCTTATTATATATTTATTATTATTTTCTTATATGAAAATAAATGTTATTAATATATTGCCAAAAAAACGTTTCATTTAGTTTTTTTTCAAATGGGTAATTATTTATTATTCTCAAATCACTAACAAATATGCATATCAATTTAGGTAGCAATTACCATCAGTAATAGTGAAAGTCAATCAAGAAAAAGAATGAAAGTCAATCTGCTGCCTTCTAGTTGTCGGTCATTATAACCGAACAAAAAAAGGCCATACAACCATGTGGTCATTATAAGCGTGCCATTTTATCCGTATATTTTGCAATGACTTTTAAATGTAAACCAAACTTTGTTTTGTAAATCATCATACTCGTAATAAGCAATCACCATAAACGGAACCATATAAAGCGGATTCTACTGTACATTATTTTATAAAATTTATTAGAAAGAAAATAACATCTTTCATCTTCTCATTTTAATGTTGTTTTAATAATACCATCAACAATAATTATTAATACAAGGCGTTTTTTTTTAATTATCAGCGTATGTGTTTAATTAAGCTTATCGATATTCTTTTATAGACTAAACATTTCTAAACACATAAATCTAAGCTATCATAAATTTGAAAATTTTTTTTCTCTATCTCACGCAATCAATTTTATTTTGGTTTTATTTCTACAATGATGATGATATGAGAGAGTTTGGATAATTTTATTTTATTATTCACAAAGGAAAATAAGAGAGAATAAAGGGAACATTATATTTTGCATAATAGACCTTTCGCATAAACACCGTTTATTAGAGTATGTACCTCATAACAAAACTATTTTTTATTTTTTTTTATTTATTAACGACTTTAATAGGAACGACAATATGATGTGTTACACCAGTTAATGTTCAGTTATTATTGGTATTTATAATCATATTTATAACATATATAAGAAATTAAACAGGATTCTACACCGTATTTATGTATACATAATTAAGTAAAGCCAGTAATTTCTCTTTTCCAGGTAAAGATATTTAGATAATTAACTAAAAGTCTGTTTTCAATTTTCCACGAAAAAATGTTTGTATTGAGATAAGGTAATTAATTTTTTATTTAGGTTCTCAAAAATAATTATTGCCTGATATTTAATTAACCACCATTTGCATTTCTACGCCATAAAATTTTGCTAATTTAATTACAAAATTTTACTAAATAAGGTAATTTTCATAGTAATTACTATTATTTCTTTTAACATGAATTTAAATATAATAATTTTTTTTTATTTAATAGGTCATTTAATTAGGTCAAACAATTTCGATTTAGGAGAGGTAAATACTCGATTAAAATGGTATAACATTTCTCCAATTAAGAGCACATTGTAGACGAGGATAATGTTGGAAATTTCGTTTTTGGCACGCCAACCAAATTAGAGAACTTATTCGGGAAATAATTGCAGAGGAAAGAGAAGTTTTGTGGAATGGGAATGGCAGTTGTTTCAATGTTTCCCGTCTGAATTATCGTACCTTCTGCCATCGATTTCTCCCAAATGTGACCTTTCTGAAGATTCATCGACCTTTCGGCATCACAATTGATGCGGTGGTGGGTGGTTTTTGCTTTCTAGTGCTCCATCGCTTATTTCGCCGTCAAAAGGGAATGCATCAGTACTAAGCAGACGCTGTTTCACCTTCCCAAATTCCCTTTCTCCAGTGCATCGACCGGCTCAGTAATCGTCCTCAGACAACACCACCTCAATACGGTGCCAGACAAATTGGTTTTGGAAACACACAAACACAGATCGCTTAATAGAACTTTAAAATTACATACATTTGGGTCCAATGCCCCCCACTGCATCATATTTTAGCTTACAACTATTTAACCCAACAAGCTACCACTAGATTTTTAAGTTAAAATAAAAATGAAAAGCGTTAAAATTGCATGTAATTTTTGCATTAAATTTATATTATGGAACTAAGAGTTATTCTGATAATAAAGTTTTCATAGCACATGAGCTCTAAAAAATACTGTTTTCTTTATTATTCTAAAATACAAATTTGATGAAATTTGTCTACTTACGTCACACAATTTTCATCAAATTTGTAGAAAGGCCGGGGTGACGCCGTCGGTTGAGCGTCATCACAGAATTCAACTCGATGTTCGAGTACTGAAAACACCGTAAGGTTTTCTTTCCGAAATTCATTACTCGTTTTCACTACAACATTTTGTGATTAATATTTGTTTAAAAACATATACAAAAAATAATATCCCCGGCCTACATTCTCGAATAACTAATATCGTCAATACTATTTGTTCGAATCAGATAGGTTCAAAAAGCTTGGATCGAAAACATAAGCCGGATTTTTCTATAATACCAGTTATTTGCTGCCAATGCTGTCAATGAACGGATACATATAAAAGTTATGAAAAAGGATGATCTTCTTCGTAGTATGTGTTTTCTGTTTCAGTGACAAAAATAAATATGCTCCAAATTGAATCATAACAAATAATGATTCGTACTTAGTAGACATGATATTCAATTGTCAATTAAATAGACAAGTCATTTGAAATCTTACATAAAACGAATTGGTTAGACCCACACTGGTAACTGCCAACTGCAGTAACTGTGAATGTAATAAACAACCGAATATTTTATGAAATGTAAATACCGGATACCCCCTATAGTCAATTGGTTAGCATCCTAAACTGCCTTCCCAAAGGTCATGGAATCGAATCCTGAGCGCATATTTTTCCAACACGAATATCATGACATCAATGACATTCCCGAATAATATTCCTAGCGAATTATAAGGTAATGGCGCTAAAATATTAATGAAAAAAACCGATTGAATAGATTTTTTTTATAAAATATATTTTAGAATTATTACAAACGATTATTGTTTAACGATTTATAAATCGGATGCTTATTATTTACCAGTCGAAATTCTATCAGCTACCTTCTTCTGTGTCGAAAGTTGAGCACCATACCGAATTAAATTTTCATCTTTGCCAAAGCAAATAATGGGGATGCCACCTTTTCGTTCATGGACCGGATCATACATATTCTCCGCTCGTCTAATACCTATCAGAAAATGACGTCGAGGCGACATTTACTCAACGGTTTAATTTGTTCAAAAAATCAGCGCAGTTTTTCTTTTTTTTATTCTTTCAAATTAAGCGGGACAAATTCTCTGCTACATATTTTCGTAGACAAAAAAGAAAACGAAAGTTTTAATATTCATTTCATAATAAAATCTGATATTCACTTTTATTTAGAGCGATATTCTGCAATGGAAACAGTAAAAAAGTTTATATTTATATCGGCGCATTGCAACACAGACACACACAGTCAGGCATTCACCCCAGTGAACGACTTGAGCTCGCACATGACCTTGAGAAGAGACGGTCCTTTCTACCCTTCAACCGTCAAGAAGACCAGGTTATATTGCAGAATTATTATTGGTCGGTTCTTCTAATGTTGTATTCGTTTCATATTCTTTATAGAAATTTTATGTTTTATGATTTCAATTTAATAGTTCTTTACGAATTGAAATATTGATTATATGTGTTTTTACAATATTTGTTTATAAATAAATTTTCCTGTGAGTAATATGGGGAGTTAACTTGTTAACTTTTAATCATTTTGTTAAGTGAATAAGTGATCAATTTATATCACCTAATATTTGTTTAAATAGTAATATTTATTGAATGACAACAATCTGTTTTAGTTTAGGCATCGGGAGGTAATAAAGTGTTTTGTCAAATCTAAATCAATATTCATTCTCGTACAATGTTGTTGTAACTGTTATATTTCTGTAACAATTTGTTCCAACTTTAAAATTTAAATGGCATTTACATTACCGCAAGCAAATTGGTGTTTTTCCTAATGAATTTTTACAAAAACTATTACCTTGTATTAAAGGCTTGACTAGAGGAAATGTGCATTTATTATTAATATTTTATATTGTAATAGATTAAGACACGAATAAAGAAAAAGTACAATTCTGGAATCAAACTACATGCCAGTACCAAAGACAGTACCGAAATTTTATAGCTTGTGATAAAAGCGTATAAAACCTGAGAGAGGGAGAAATGGCTGGAAAATTAATTCACGTATAAATGCAATATGCGAATTGTAGTTTTTGTTAGATGATAGTATGTATGTATAAAGTCTTGCATTTTCGTGTGGCCGAGGAGAAATGAAGGTGAGAGCAGCAGAGAGAGGAGACGAGGAGGAGAATGTTGCCCGTGTTGTCATTATTTGAATTGAATCCAAAGTTGTTGCCCTTGCCGACGAACGACTACACAGCCAGACATTTGCCCACTCTGCCATTCCGCTCCATCTCCATCTGATCCAGACATTCAGGGCGAGGGCTTTGGGTGGGTGTTGGAGCATTTAAACCCACCGCAGGAATCTATAGAAGAGGTTAATAAACCGCAAATTGTAATTCACATGGACCGATAAGAGGAGAAAGAAACTATTCATATGGGATTTCGCCCTTATTTTTGCGGAGAACGCCATTAGGGATTATATCTAGGTGGTGTTAGTCGGCACCAAGGCTGGCAGGGAGGTTTTGAAGTTTTGAAAAGGGTTCACTCGTAGCCACCGTTGAGAGTTTTCATGTGTAACATGTTGTTAAAATTTTGATTGATTCGATAATAGAATAATGCGAAAGCTTGCTATTTCGCATTCCAAAGTACATTTTCACAGATGTAGAAAAGACAAATTTCTACTCTCAAACTCATTGGATCTTTTCAAAATCGTCTGTCTGTGAATTTATTTATAGATAATGGAAATTCCATTCAAACCAATTTACAACGTCCTTTATAAAATCCAATGTCAGTAAAAAATTAATAAAAACTGATTAATCCATTCCTTTTAAAATAAAATAAATGATTAATAAAAACAGTTTAAAAACTAATAATACATTTAAGAATATATTTATTAATGTAAGAAATGTGTGAACTGCGGGTTTTTATTGTTATGAATAAAGGGATTATGCAAATAATACAGTTCGCATATAATTAAGAAAAGATAGTTTTATAATTTACTCACTAAAACTACAATTCAAAATTTCTTAAGTCATGAGGAACTTTTCTCCTATGATTTTGATTATCAAAATACCAAATTTGATTGTAAGCCTGAGTAATAATTTGATTAATTGTTCAAAATTCGGTTCACAAATTTGTAGGTAGTGGTCCTTTGTCGCTATCATTCAATTATTTTATTTAATTGACTATTGAGGTACTTCATTACCTGACATTAAAAATAGTAGGTTTGGTTAATTTTCAACTGTTTGAGAGAAATTGGATTTTATGTTATGATTGATGAAAAATTGAGGCACTTCAAATACAAAAGGATTAAATGTAGTATTTTTATTTAAACTTTTATATTGAGGTATTTAAACTATACTGCTTATATTTTTTGTTCAAAACGAAAGATACTTGGAAATAGTTTTAATTTACTGGATAATTGATCAAAATTTAGTCAATCCCAAAATAATTACTTAATAGTGTAAAACGACTCAATTTATATAGCTCTCTTTTTTCTTGAATGAACCTCCTCAATTTTCCAGAGCAAGATATTTAATATTTAATTTAATTTCCGAATCCTGTTCGCAATTGGAGGCGAATTAATACACATGTTGTGTCTCTGTGTAAGTCTATAACTGTATAAGTCTGGCTTGAATCCGAGCAACAGGTAGGAAATAATGTCGGCCTCAGTAATAACGGATATTTGTCACACTGTTTCTTGACGACTATTTTTTTTCTGAAATCGGAATTAGATTTGTAATATTGTTTTTGAAAGGAAGATTGTAAGATTAATTCCTTTTAAAGACCTAACGGAAAATTTGATTTTTCGTTAAAATTTACTGTTTCAATTGGGACGGTAAAAAATCAGTGAAAAATTCAACAATCAACATTTTATTTCAATATAGTTGAAAGTTGAACGCGGACATTTTATAGAATTTGACAACCCCTGCATTCTCAAAATCTGCTCTTATCGTCGCTCCTCGCGCTCTCTTCAGTAAAAGCGCATGTACAAAAAAATAGAAAGAGAGAGCTTATTTTTTCATTTTCCTTAGAGAAGAGCGACAAAAGCGAAATTTCCCTTAAATGTCATTTAACTTGCGGCTTGAAGGACTTATGTGTGGGTGGAATTATGTGCGCTCTGCTCCATAAAAGTACAAGTTTTTAGTCCCTTTTTCAAACATTTGCTGATTAATTGCACTGAAGCGGAGAGAAAACTCAACTTTGCCTGATAATGTTTGTTAATTGAGAAAAATCTCAATATTTTATCGATAATAACTGTTATTGGTCCTTTGTTCAGCCAAGCTGGATTATCTTTGTTGACCGAGTAGATCAAATTTGTGGAAATTTGATGGCTGTAGTCTTTTTTTTTGTAAAACCCCTTACAAAAAGTGAGCATTGCTTTATCAAATGGTGTTTCTTAATGTTTATTTCTTCACACTGCATTTATATTTTTTCCAATAAAAAATATTTTAAATTTGTTACCATATTAGAATAACTTATAAAAACACAAAAAATCTAAATTAGATAATAAGTTGTCAAAACAGGCCGAATATAAATTTCATATTATTCGAGTTAACCAGTTTAAATAGTGATTGCGTTAGGCAAAACTATTAGCGTGTTGCAAAGTGATACTTTGCCGTCCAAGTGCTAAATAACGGTTATTATGTCAGTTATAACAAAAAAATATAATGATAAGGAATAGTAATTAGATTTTTTTAAAGAAATTCCACATAATGTAGTACGCAAAATTGGTCCTTTGCCAGAAAAAATTTAAAAAATCACCGCTCTATTGAATTCAAATTAAACAATCTTGTCATGTGTGTCTGGCACATACGAAATATCATCGTGTAACTGATGGTTTAAATTTCAATGATATCTAAGCAGTACATGTCGTAGCATTTACTAAATTAAAATAAACGATAAAACAGTCCAAGTAATGGCTACAACGTTTAACCATACACAACGAAACTAACGTCCATTTAAATTTGATGGATTATCTTTTTTACCGATAACACATTTTGATAGTAACGAAGAAGCACTTGTGCTATAAAAGCCACATTGACAAAACAAATATTATTACCATAAAATCGATTTTATATAACTAAAATGCTTAAAGAACAATAATCTGGGAACAAAGTGCTCATTCATCGTTATTTAATTGGGCCTCTTTTTTCGATTCTATAGGAAAATGAGCTAACTCTAAAATTTCAGTAAAATTAATACATACAAATAAATGGACAATACGTAAAGCACAATTGTACAAAATAATTATTCATCCTTTCCACAAATCATTTGTATGCCTACGCTTAAGAAAAGGTCGAATACTATTTTACTAACTGTCTTTTCATTCATTTTGAACAAATTTTTGTTCATTTAATTTACATTGAACAAATATAACTTATAATCAAAACTAAATTTAAAAAAAATTGTGCTAGAGAGAGAAATTCTCTTCGAATTATTTTCTCTCTCACTCTCAAAATCCAATTGGAAAATGGTTTAGTCCACATTCGGGCGTTGAACGTTGAATGAACAACAACAAAAAATTGTTGAACAAAATAAACGTAAACAAAAGTGAATTTTTCTTTAAACTACTATTTGTCGAGTTATCAGTGAACTAAGTGATTCTTGAATTCAATATAAAGTGAATTAAATAAGGTAATGGAGTGTGAGACGACTTGAAATGAGAAAATTTGTGCCGAAAAGTCTTGTCAGTGTTTTCTCCATTTTTTCAGCATTTTCGCCATTTGTCGGTGAAAATTGGGTGTCAGATAAAGTAGTTATCAGTGTTGATTGCAAACAGAGTCCTTTGGATACATTTTGATTTGGTTTAATCAGGTTAAATCGGTTTTTGTACAGAAAATCCCTCTTAATTCAAACAGAGCGAAAAATTTGTTGTTGCAAAATACAAGAATAATCCAATTTTACTATCCTAATGTGGGAAAATTATATAAATTTTGTAACTTTTGCCAATGGAAAGTTTTAATAATTTTCATCATCTCCTATAAATAAAAAAAATGAGTTAAAATCAAGTTTTATTTAATAAAATCATTATTACAGGTATTGAAGTTCCTAATGCAAAAGTTTGAAAATACCGTCTTAGCAAGAAGCTAAAAATGAAGGAAAAGTTTTCGACTTTAATTATCAAAACATAAATTTGTTTTAATTAAGTGTGACAGCCTACTTTTCCTCGGCTGAATTTTCAGTGTTTCTAGTTCAACAAATTTTGTACATTTTTAAACTAAAAATTGTAAATTTGTATAATAAAAGTTACCATTAAATTGTGTGGAATAAAACAGTTTTTGTGTCATCGTGCTAAAATAAATGATGGGGTTCATTTCATAGGGGAAAAGGGAGAAACAATAGAAAAGTGTGTTCCTTATGAACCTGTTTCAAGGTGTTGAAAATAACTTGAACATAAGCCTGTGGACACAATTCAAATTTCGTGTTTAAAAACAAGTCATGTTGTTAATGTGATTATTTTCGCGACAAGTCTATTAATAATTTTATGCAATTTTGGTCAAATTGGATTCCATCGAGTTTTCGTAAAACCACAACCAAATTTAAACATCCACAACTCATCCCAAAACCACGATTTACTAATATATTTCTGTATATTTGCAAACGGCGCCACAATGTTTAATTTATAGTTGTAGGATTTCTAAAGAATAAATTCTCGGGTTATTTTGGACTGTTCGAATTTGCAAAATGGATTACCAAATAGAAAGTGAAGTGCCCTGTGTATGTGTGTGTGTGTTAAGCTTGTGTTTGGTCCTTTAATTTGCTGTGTGTGCGACCTTTCTCCAAAATTAATCCCTTTTGACTGGCACGAAGCCGTCTGGTGTGAGGTCGAGAGCCAGTTATTAATAAAATTGACGTAATTAAGACTGTACCTTAACCTGAAGGGTTCAGAACAAAGAATACTCTTCAAAGAAAAGTTAGTGTTAGAGTTAAACCTTATACACTATAACTAAATTCAGAGAATAGTGTAAATTTATCTAAAACATCTTCATAGATGTATTTTTAATTAAACTAATTTAATAGTGAAACTATGTGATTATAAATTATGTTTTTGGAAAATTATTTTATTTGAGTCTTCTAATTAAATTTATGAAAATGATGTTAATTAAGTAAGACTTATGCAATTTGTTTTGATGTGAATGTTATGAAAGTTCAAAAGGATATATATTTTAATAAGTATCCTAATTATCATAATTAAAATTCCCAGAAATATGAAGCTGTTAAATTTTATTAAAATATTCGATTAATCTTAAACCAATTCAATTAATTTTATGATTCTTTTCTATTTTTCAATTTGTGTTGAAACAACAGCCAAAATATTTGAGTGTTTTATTTTTTGCTGTAAGCGGTTATTATTGGCTCAGGAGATGGGTTGTAAATTGAATTTATTATTTTTGTTGAACCATTTGGAAAAATAAATAAATTTTTCATTATACTGAATAGAAGAGATGAGAGGAAATCATATATTTTTTAAATAGAATTAGCCTTGGGATAGATTATGGTTAATTTATTAGTAGGTATTATTATTATTTTATTTATATACATATAATATCTACATCCTTAAAAGCACGCGCCCTCTTGTAGGTTACATTTCGACGAAACAAATTGAAATGGTAAATTAAGATCATGTTGTTTTCTTTAAATTTAAAAGGAATGATACGGGGGATTCTTTTCCTTTCACTCGATTTTTCATTCATTGAGTTCATTTAAAGAATTTAAGTAAGTTTGTAAAGTTGATTAAAAAGAAAATGACCATTTTTAAGGTTTTCAATAGAATTATATAAATTGTATTTTCTATCACCTGTAGCTTTAAATTGCTATATTTTCAAATGTATTTGAAATCAGGATTAATTTTCTGAACAAATATTTGGTCAAGTAGTTTCAAAATACAATGCAAAAGTTTAATCATTTTAACAAAAAAAAAACGATTTTGCAGTATTGTCGTGATAAAGTTCAACAATGATACTGTTTTTGTGCAAATCACAAATTAAGTCATCATTGACACGTGTTTTTGAATATAATTTCAAAATAACTTGAGTAAAATTAAATTATTAACTTATTCGCCATTACTGGCTACTTCCATAAATATTCCATTATAAATTAAATGAAATTGTTACCTCTTTCCCTAAAAAATACAGTCCTAAAATCGAAATCAAATGGTGAATGAGTGTTGGGGAGACGCGCGGATTAGTTTAGACTTTAGACTCTTTAGAGGGATGGTACGAGATGGTGGCAGTAAAATGTTTAAAGTTATATTAAATTAAACATTCCAAAAAAAGTTTGGCATCTTCTTTGCCGCCGACGTTAATAGTACTCTCTGTATTTTGATATGGAGGCGACCCTTGGAAATTATTTAGGGGTGTTCCGCGCGCTAAAATAGCGCCAATACACCCCCAAAAACTTTGACATTATATCTCTCGCTCTCTGTTGACGCGCGAGCTCTAACTTGGCAATTTTGAAATTGTGAATTGTTTGCTGTTTTTCACCGGTAACAGTTTTCTATTTTCTGGCACTGCCTTGTGTTTTTCCTCTTCCTAATTTCTGGTGATTTTGTTTACTTAGTGCAAACAGAAATGTGAGGCGTTCAATACAAAAATAAATGAATTTTATCATTCATTTATAAATACTGAAATTATGAATTCTTTATTTTAAAAATTCACTACTAAGAATTAAATGATTTTCAAATGATTTTTTTATAAATTCCCTATGAAAAGTGTTTTAATTTTACATAAATCTCATTGCGTCTATTTTCATATTCAAAGCCTTGAATTTATATTTCAAGACATTTCTACGTCGTACAAAGAATCTTATATGCATATACCATATGCACATAATAAAGGACCACAGTTTCAACAATTCCTTACATAAATAACTAATATATTTATAAATTGAACATTCTGACAAAATTTTTGACTTTTATTATGAAACTGTTGCACTGATGTCTTCAATGTCTTATTAAATGTGGTTCTTTTCGTTGCAGAGTGGTGATAAAGAGGGTGGTGGCGACGACGTAGCCTGCAAAACAGGAAGGCGAAAAGTATTGTTGTGAAAATTATTATCATCAAATGTTACTGCTGTGGTGAAATAAGGGATGCAAACTTTTCAGCAACTACTGTTGCTATTATGAGCCAAGGTGTATGTGCTTTTTTGTTTTGTGTCAAGTTTAGCGGTGCTTCATTATTTTTAACATAAACCAAGTGGTGAAAATGTGGCTCTGTTTGTGCGGTGATGACGTTGAACTGGTCGTAAATGAGCTCAAACAGTCCTGATTATTAAACGGGGAAACACCTTGGGGTTTGGAAACGTACAAAAATATTACCTAAAAATACCGAATCTTAGGAAAATTAAAATAAACTAGTGAATACTTTTAGTGCATGCGGTTATATAAATATAAAATATAAAAGTAAATCCAGAAATATATATAATCCTATTAAATTGCAAATAATTATATATAATCGTTTGATTAAATATTATTGTGTTATTTGCGTAGTGTGTGATCAGTGAAAATGTTATCCCAAAGTGTATTTGGCATTTTAATTGTCATGGCATGTCTTATATGCTATTACAACAGCATAAATTGTGGTTTTGTGTTTGACGATATCAGTGCGATAAAGGAGAACAAAGACCTCAGATCACACACGCCCCTCAAGAACATCTTTTTGAACGACTTTTGGGGAACGCCAATGCAAAAGGTAAGCCGTTTATTGTCTCGTCTTCATTTTGCTCATTTACTCGCTGAGTGTGTCGTATGTGAAAAATAGCAACAATAATTGAAATTTGGAAAAGGAAATATTGTAACATTTTATTATTATTGTACATTTTATTAATGAGAGAGATAAAATCTGTATCTCTAATTTGGACACAACTCAAAAATCGTAATAAACCATACACATAATCGTAATATTGTCTATTTATTATTGATTATATAATTTTTCAAAATAATAAATAATTTTTATTTAAAATAAAATTATTGATATTATATATACTGCCGGCCTGCTATGACATCGCGACCCAAATTTTCGCAATTCTGGATAAATTTTGGATTGTGCGGTTTTTCGTTTTTTCGCAAATTTGATTTTAGTATTTGTAAATCTGCAATGACATAAAGTTGTAATCTATTAAGAGATATATTGACTTTTGGTTCCAGAGATATCAAGTAAAAACAAGTGCGGTTATAACCTTAATTCACAGTGTATATTTGCCATTTTATCGTAAAATAGGAAATTAAGAATAAGAAAACAAATTTAGTACAATATACTAATATTGAAAAAATGTATATTTCAGTATCAATTAATGAACGGCTATGTAAAATTCACAAATACTAATAAAATGTAATAATTTTAGAATTGTATAAAAATTTATAAATGTTAAATTAAAACAATGGCTACGCATAGATTCATTGCTTAGAGCCACATTTTGCTTACACATAAAATCCCCTTTAATGAGTTAGTTGAAAGACGTGTAATTAACATTGGTTCCGCTTCCAATCAGTTCAATTCTGTTATTAAAAAAGGGAACGAAATTGATGATTTACTAATATTTGTTCATAATTTATATTCTCTAGTAATTTGTCATTTTGGGATGCTAATTGCTTAATTGTCTGTTATAAATAACCGGAATAAAAGCGTTTGTATAAATTAGGTTGTTCCACATGAAACTTCACACTTAAAGACGAAATTATAAAACACTGAAACTCTTTCGTTTTCAAACATTTTTCACAAACTACATTTGAAAACTGTGTATTTCTGTTAATTATTAGTATCTAGTATTTAAATTTAAAAGCTGTGTTTGGAAATTTTGATATGTAACCATGTATATATTTTAAATGTTAGAATAAAATGAATTTTTATAAAAAAAAAGTATCTAGTATAATAACAGATAAGTTTGTGCATTAGGATTGTAAGATCTTTTACAGATCTAAAATTATATAATATAATACCGATAATTAGTAACTGGGACTTTCAGATACTAAACATAGTGTGATCCTAAAGCATTTTGACTTTTACCAAATTACGTTCTGCATATGCTTAAAACACTTTAGGAATAGCTTTTAATTATGAATATTTATAAATCTTATTGCGGACAAGTTTAAATTGAGTGTGTTTTCGGTGATTCTAGTTAAAAAATTTAACCTAACAACTTAGATTCTAAATTTAAAATAATTGTTCAGTTCAATATAATTTTTCACTATATATCCAATAATTTTCAGAATCCGGTATGAATCTAATACGGATCTATAGAAAAATAACATAAAAACAAAAAAAATTGTTTTTACTAATTTTCACTAATTATTGTAAAAACTACTATTAAAGTTGTAATGCCTTTAATTTCATGTATAAAATTATTAAAGTAATAAGTAAAACTTATATTACAATGAATAATATTGTTTTAGTGAACAATCAAAATTGTCTATCGAAAAACGTAAAATTTTATGTTGCACAACCTAATAGAATAATTTAAATATTTTTATTATTACTATTAGGATGCCCCTGTATTTACAGCATCGCAACGCCTCATTTTATGGTAATTGGCAATGTAACTGGACATATATTTAGTTATGGGAAAATGAAAGTTTGGCATATTTTACCTAATCATTGATTGATTGATTAGCTTTATCGCGGTGTATCTGGCAGCCGAAGGCAAAATCACTATTTATTTATTTGATGATCAATATAGAATATATGGCTGAATATCGACAAATTGATTACATGAATGGAAGCCCCTAATAACTTGATTATATCATCGAATATTAAAGTGGCGTGAAACAATATGGGTTGATTGTTATGTCAAACGGAAATTTGTGCCGTGAAATCAACGTACTTAAAACTATCGCTTCATTTTGTTACCGAATAAAAATGAAGGGAAGAGACAAATCTGTCCATATTTAACTTCATAAAGACAGCAATGAATAAAAAAAAGTTTTTACTTTAATTAAGTAATTTTTTTTTAAATTTCAATTTGAATTGAACAATATTAATAATTTGGTATTAAATGTATTTGGAATTATTAATAAATGCTAAAATGGACCGGAAACAAATATAGATCGCATTTGATCTGGCTTATAATACTCTTTATTAAAAATTTAGTACAAAATTTTTTTTGCAATATCCAAAAATCAGTTCAATTGAACTATCATCAGACTATCGTAGGGTATAAAAATGGGAAAAGGACACTCCGAAATTAAAGTATTTTCTAATTACCTCACTTGAAATTTGTAAAATATTTAGGGATATTTTAAAAAGAAGATATTAAAATTTTTCAATTTGTTCAAAATGTTGGAAATTTTTTTAAGAATCTCGATATTTTTAGAATAAAATCAAGTTAAGGGATGATTTTCCTAAAGAAAAAAAATAGTCTACATTACATATAAAATTATTCATTTATAACAAAATATATGATTTGTTATCGAGGTCGTGGGATCAAATCTCGGGCGGATATTTTTCTAGCGCGAAAAAGTTTCCATTTGTGTATATCAATAACATTGCTAAATAATAATAATAATAATAATAATAATAATAATAATAATAGCGAATTATAAATAAGTAATGGCGCAAACAAATAAATGAAATGGGCGGATTGACTGGATCCGTTTACAACTAAAAACATATAGTCACGTTAAGTCTAACACCCGATGGTTAAGGTTGAGACTACCTCTAGTTCCATACTGGAATGTCATGGGAATAGTTTAGTTATATGATTTGTTGGTTATATATTATAATTGATTTTTACAGATCATATTTTTTATTGCAAAAATTTTCTTCAATCCACTAGTCAAAAACTAAATTGTTATATAAATTGTATGGAAGTAAAATCGTAAATTGGTAAAGTCACAAAATAAGCTGTCAGCATACTTCTAGATTTTTGAATTCCCAATGGTCTAATTTAAAGGGTTATATAGCAAGTCAACTTTTTTGCTATGGTTTCGTCATCCTCTGATTGTGTACTCTTTTAAAATGAATAAGGGGTGTTATACTTGGGATTCGCCTAGTCCCATTCCACCCCTCCTCCCAGCAAGTCTCGTTCCACACGATTTTCGCTTATCATCACAGCCGATTAAATAATTTACAAGAACGAGTAAATTTATCTGCATATAAATCGGGAAAGTTCCAAGACAAGACGATGAAAAATGTTTTGATATATTCGTTTTGTTGATGAGGACGTATCAGCAAAATAGAGAAAGCAATGCAAAAAGTGTACACACTTACTTTGGCTCAATGTATGGAAACGTTTAAGAGGAACAAGCGCTTGAAAAGGCAGAGCATTGCGAGGAGGACGTGATGATGAGATGATGCTGGCTGATGTAGGAAGAGAGTGTCGCGGATAAAAAACGGTAGGAAATTTATCAAACGGGCATAATAACAAAGGGAAATTAGACATCATCCCTCGACTCGAATGGAGAGGAGATTGGAAAAGGCATTGGCGGAGGAGACGTAAAGATCGGGATAAAGATAAAGTGCTGGCTAAGCGAAATAAAACCCCCATTGTTGGTAGGTAAAGGATAGCAATCGCTTTTCTATTGACTTATCAAATTTGTTTTAAATTAGGCAAACCTAAAATAAATAATGTGATTATTAAGTCATTAAATTAAAACAAAGATATCGTGCTTTTTTAATTACTGATATGCCTTTCCCCTAATTAATACTGTTATTTGCTTATCAATCGTATTAAATTTCTCCAATTTTAATGAATCGTTTATGATTATTCATCAGATAAAAGATACATAAATAAGAAATATTTATTTTTAATTTTGGCATAATTTTTGACATTATTTTTTTTATCCAAAAGTATCTGCCAATTCATACTATTTGTTCATATTATTAAATTTCTCTTAAAATGTCCAGACCTATACTGTCATAGAGAGCGTTGCTGATTGGTGGGCCTAATTAATTATTTTCGTTAGGGAGAGGTAGGACAATATACATGGAGTAACGTAGAGTTGTTCATCATATATTATACTTGGTTATACGTTTTTTGTACATTAAGGCAAATCTTTTAAATATAGGGGAAATATGGACAAAATGGCATAGGGGGTGTTTCTGGATTTTAGCTGTTTCTAGGTCGCATCTGACTGAGCTATTATGTGACCCAAATTTCTTTGACTATACTGCCAAATTTTGAATGCATTCAGTCCATGCGTTTTAGCATCAGAAGTTTTTCCACCGTTACAAGTTTTTATTTACATTCAGTTTAATTGAGCACATTGGCAGTTTTTCGCTAATTTCCTGGTTGATTGATACACTCCGAGATATTAACCAAAATTTAATCGAAGACCCCTGTCGTAAAAGGATGAAACGCAGTGTACTTCCCCTATATTTTATATGTAAATAAGGGCTATAATTCCACCAATAACCAATATTTATTCACTTTCTTTTCAATTTGTTCATATTTTATTTATGACAAAAGTTTTATTTATAATTGTAGAGATACTATTAAAACTGTGGATAGCTGATAAAAATAGCTTAAAATATACATTAAAACAACTATTGGCTAAAGTTAAATAATAGACAACTGCTTAGTTCCCTGACTGTGGAACAGCAGCCAAAGCCGATAAGAACTTTTCCAATTCTTTACAACTCTCCCTTGTTGGTGTCAGCTTATTTCAAAATCCAACGATAACACACCAAGAGAAGCTCTTGTGGCCACCAAGAAAATAAAGAGAAAGGGACAGAGTATAGAAAAAAACACAAATATCTGTAAGGATACGAGTAGTATGAGAGTATTCTTCTGTTGTAACTTATTAATACATGAACGAACTTTAAACTTTTCTTTCTTTGGTATTTGTACGTCGCAGTAAATTGTTATTCTACGGTGTAGCAGAAAATCAAATAATCATACAATAATTTGTTGGTCGAAATTTGGACTGAGTATAAAATGCGAATAAAAAAGGATATCATTGTTTTTCTTTTGTCAAAATATAATTCTTTTCTAATGGAAATTTAAAAAAAATACTTATTTTTTTCATTTGATAGAAGTAACTTTTATAGCAAAATATTTTATAACTAAAATATCCGACTTTATTTTATTTATTTACTTTAATTCCAAAGAAACATTTAGTACGAAAACATTGTTAATTCGATGATTGATTAGCTAAATTTTCCACTGTAAGAGCTGATTTGTGTACAGTTTTTCGATGACTTTTATCTTAAATAGAGTTTGAATAAATAATACATTTTTTAATCGTTTTTCAAATTAAAAAGTGAGGTTTTTAGAGTTCTGACGAATGATAATTAATTTGAATATTTTTGATTAACAATAAATTAAGTTCGAAATAATCGAAAACAACCAAACGAAATGAAGCCTGAAAGAGCTAGGAACTTTTTGAGTAAGAGAATAATAAATTCAGAATTAATTTAATAAATGTTGGTTCCATTATCATCATTAGTAATGGCATGGTTCACATTGTACAGATTCCTTTTTAATTGGCTTACCGATTTTGGTCTTCCTTCGTTATGTAATATGAGGAAAGTTTTAAATTGTAAAATCGAACATTTGTCATTTAATATATCGGATATTGGATCACTAGCATGTAGAGAGAAATGTTTGGATAAAAATCGTGAGATAGGAAAAAGTTAAGATGAAAGCGGGAACATTTGTACTTGAATATCATCTTCAAAGATACCAAGAAAACATATTTGCTGAAATTCAAAGTTTGGTTGATCTGATTTTCTCTCGAAAAAAGTGATGAACTTTCTTATTAAAAATTTATAATTAAATGAAAATTTGCCCAAGGACTCTTTATTAATTTAGTTGATACAGATTTCTTTTTTTGTTTGAAAAACGAAACAGCAGAAAACTTTTCTGTATTTTTAATTAAAACCGAATTCTTTTTAATACTTGAAAAAATGGCTTCATGTTTTGTAATTTGTTTATTTAAAATAATAACAATTAAAAGTTAAATAGTATTGCTCAAAAGTTTATAAATTATCTATTTTTTTATTTATAGAATGTGAATTTAATTGTTAATGGAACTTAATCCTCAATTGAAACTTTGTAGTATTATTTGCTAAATAGATTTAGTCATAAAACGTACATTTTGAATTTTCGATAAAGATATGAATAACTTATATTAAAAGTTTTCGATACTTTTAGAAAACATAAATTATACAGAAAGTTATGTCCAAACAGAAAAAATGGATTGGACTTTCAAAGTTTTCTCAATTACCCTATTTATTAGATTGATAATAAAGCTCTAAAATTGATTGGGAAAGGCTTTTAATGTGTCATTGAATATGGAATCGTTCGTAATCTAGATGATCAACAACATATTAAACCATAAATTGATTGTTACATTGAACAATTCATGTTAATAAATGAAGAAATATTGTGGAATTATATTGAACATTTTCAACTGTTTAATATTTGATCAACAAACACTTTTCTCGTGAAGAATGTTTTTGATAATGATTAACCTTTTTTATCCTTCTCTTGTGGTTTATGACTCATTATTTTAATGTATTGTATTTTTGGATCTACTATCCGGCTATTATGTCCCTAATATAGTATATTATGAAGAAATGTAGATTTATATATTTGGGTATGTGTGTGAAGTGGTTTATACGAAATTAATTGTTGGGAACTGTTGGTCCATAGTGGTATTTTGCGTTAATAATCGGACATATTGTACTTGTGCAAAACGATTACTACTGTGTATTGTGAATAAGGGTTGTATAATAATTTATTCGCGTTTTCTCTCTATAGAAAAGCTCGATCCGAACGATTGAATCGGATTGGTTAATAGAGTTTCATTCGAGAATGAAGGGAAGGAAAGGGCAATATGGTGCTGGAGTAGCATTTATTCCTCATTGAACAGTGTATCCCACTAAAAGTTGTTATATGTGTATAATAATACAAATAATAATCAAACCATATCATGATGGTATGAAATTGGTGTACGCATTTTTATTTTCCGCATTTGTTTGGAAAATAGATAAAAATTATTCGTTTCATTAATTCGATGTTGAGTCCCATTGTTTGCTTGGACGGAACGGACGAATGGCTGGCCAACCGCCCCAAAATTATTTGATTGAGGTCGCCTTTATGTTTTGGCCCCATCGAATGTGTTTTTACCAAGGATTTATAAATGAGTAATTGTCTGTAAACAAAGTGTGGTACACTTCTTCAACATTCGCAAAACTGAACGCCACATGTACAACAACCACCTTTGATGAAATATAAATAAAATTTTTTTTAAAAATTGTTTGGACAAATTAATTGTAACGTTTTATCTTGAATAATTGATATTCCGTAACATTTGTATACTCGTTTTTGTGGCATGTGTGGCCATGGTATTTACTGAAAAATTATTTAATAAAACTTGAAACGTGGGTCAATTGTGGAACCAGTTATAACAAAAGTTTGACATGTTAAATTTTTCACTAACGTAGTAGTTTTTATGCACTTTTGTTGCATTAAATTGATACTATGGAATTAATATGTGTTCTCTCAAAAATGTTTTTAGGAAAAGTGCTTTAAGAGCTTCTTTAAAGCACCTTTTCACGTTGCGATCTCAACATTGCAATTTGAAGGATGGCCTATTTAAAATACAAGACCCACCTTTCAAATTGAAATGTGATTTTTTCAGATTGCTAAGAAAAATTAGTTTTTTTTCTTTATTATATGTTTATTATTCATAAAATTGTGAATGATTTTCATCAAATTGATCAACCGTGTAAGAAAGAAGCACGGGATATCAATCCTCTCTTACATAATTTAATTCTAGAAAAGTAATAAAAATACAAACTTAGTTTTATAAATGGTATGGTATGGTAGGTTGGGCGC
>JXOV01010565.1:3878-19066 GCA_001014945.1 Clogmia albipunctata | reverse complement strand
TCATCAACAGGCGGAACGTAAGACGTTTCATAANACTTACGGATGTGAGGTCTGGAAAATGAAAACAAAAGAACTGAATCAAATCGAAATTTTTGAAAGAAAAATCCTAAGAAGAATCTTTGGTTCAGTGCGTCTGGGGGAGAATGAGTATCGAGGTAGATACAATTATGAGCTGGAAGAGCTCATCAACAGGCGGAACGTAAGACGTTTCATAAAAGCCCAACGCATAAAATGGCTGGGCCATGTTATCCGTATGCCTGACGATTCGACGGTTAAAAGAGTCTTCAATGCCAGGCCAGAAGGCCGAAGAAGAAGAGGGAGGCCTAGAAGAAGATGGTTGGACGCTGTGGAGGAAGACATCAATAGAATGGGCATAAGAAACTACCGTATAACAGCCTTAGATAGGCAAATCTGGGCACAAATAGCTGAGGACGCGTTGGCTCACACAGAGCTGTAAGCGGCAGATGATGATTACATTTTAACCCGCCTCCTCCTATTGCCCACAAATTTTCATTAATGTCTGGTAAGTCGATGCGCTGAATTGCTTATAAAAATTTGATGAAGGGTAGCTTACCCTTAACATGTAAAGGTGTGATTTTTTTGCAAGAAAATTTTGAATATCTAATTACAATGAAATTGAAAAAAAAATATTAAAAAGTTAGTGGTGACTTACCCTTAACATTTAAGAGTAAAAACTAAAACTTCTCTTTTAGACCGACCTCATGTGTATTTTTTAATGTTTAATCATAATCAAACAGAAAATGGCTCTTTAAAAAAACTAAAAAATATTAGGGGTTACTTACCCTTAGCAATAAGGGGTAAAAAATATCAAACAACATTAGGGCTTACTCTCCCCATGTGTCTACAAAATCAGTTAAACCATTTCAAACATGGCATTGAGGCAAAATAATTTATTAGGGGTAGCTCACCCTTAAAACATATGGGTATCTTTTTACATATGTACTTTCTGGTGCCTAATCATAATATAATCCAACTAGCACTTTTTTCACAAATAAAAATTAGGTGTGTTTCACCCTTAACATTTTATAAAATCGGTACAGTAGATTCGGAGAACGAATGCTTCAAATATTGTGACAAGATAATTTTTTAGATTAGAATTCAAAATTTATTTATCTTTGCAGTTAAATGTATTAGATATTTTAATATTATTCTGTTTTATCCTATAATAAAAGTAATATTTTTATATTTCATTAGGTCCTCCTAACAGTTAAGATATATATATATATATATATTTATTTTTGAGAATAATTTTTGGCACAGCATTGGATATAATTTCCTGATATTCACCTATTCTCTCTGAAAAATGTAGTCAATGTGTCAGAGGTTTATCCCTTTTAAATGGAGTTGAAGGTAGATTCTCTATATTTCCCATCAACAGTGCTCCAGTTTTGTCTATGTTAATTTAGATTTTCAATTTGTTATAGAAGCTGACAAATTCAATGTCGTTTTATTTTAAGCTTTGTTCAATGCTTGTTTTCATTCTAGTTTAATGGTATTTCGGGGTGTTTTGCATAAAATATGGTTTAGTCCAGTTTATTAAACATTTAATTAAGGGTCTTTGGTTAATCAAATTGGCCCATTTTATAAATTAATCCATTATGTGCGAATTCTGCTAAAAGATTTCTCAATAACCATCAACGATACTTCAGTTGTAATTGAAATATTTTTGTCTTATGACATGTCTTTTCCTGAATCTAGCTGTAAGTCAGGGAACACACTTAGTTCCTTTTCGATTAAAAAAAACAAATTTAAAACTGATTTACAATTGCAGTCACAAGTAACTTCAAAACAATAATTTGCATATATTTGAATTGGATGCGAACTAGTGGAATGTTCTAATTATGTTAATTTTCGATTTTTGCGTCTGTTTGGTTTTTTAAACAAATAAATGCGCAGTGATACTCTTAGTAAAGTGATCAACGCAAAAATAATTAGTCACATCGAATAAAATTTGGATCTTACATATTTCGACTATTTTCCACTTTTATTTATGTTTGTATTTACCTCAAAACATTTTGAATTTGCAGTTAAGGCGTGCCAGAGAGCTGAAAACAAATTTACAGCGACATTTTCATTCACCAGAATGTGCCAAAAATGTAAACAGCATAATACGCAAATAAATACGGAAACACATTTTTGACAAACAATAAACAGTAGTAAGGTGGAATCGAATTTAAAATACATGGTATTTTCCAAAATAACTCTTATGCCAGTTCATTAATAAAAACAATTTTGTTTGTAATTGGATTTCATGATACAAACCAGCTCCCCTCAGTTGCTTTTCACCATGTGAAATTTTCTATCCAAGTTTTATCTAGAAAAATTGTCCATAGCTTAGCTAAAATCATCGAAATGTTATGTATTACGATCAAAATAAATAAAGAGGTTGCGCAAGAATTTTATTTAAATTTAGATCGAAAATTTAGGTAAATAAATATCTTACACACATGACAGCCTTGACTGTAAGTATAACTATAGTTTAGCTCAGGAACCCCACAGAAGTAAATTTTTTAAGTTTGATATCAGAACATAGTCGTACTGGATCAATCCTTAAGAATACGGAGAATTGATCAACAATGTGTTGATAAATTCGACCAATTTTGTCATTTGAAATATGTTAATTGTTCATAAAATCAATAGAAGTTATATACTGAACATCTAGATTGAAGTCAAGAAAGCCTCCTCTCAGAACGGCAGCTGATCTAGCCTACGATGGTTTCTCATTGAAGAAGGCCTGGTGTGACAAATGGGGCGAGAACGGATTGATTAGTCCCCTCTTCACATGGGGAAGTGATAGAGATGACGAATTCACCCTACCTCGCCGAGAATGAGCGAACCTAAATAGATTTCGCACGAAGCATGGCCGTAGTGGACAGATGATGCATAAATGGCGTATTACAGAAGATCTTTCCTGTTCTTGCGCCTACCCAATTCAGTCAACCGACCACATAATGCTGGAGTGTAAACTTTCAAAATTTGATGGCCCAGTCGAGGAAATCGCTAAGGGGTCTTCAGCTATAAATATATATGTACCTTTTTTATTTTTAAATTCTTTCTCTGAACATCTACCAACAATATAATATATAAGTAGTTATTAACTAGTAGTTCTTAAATTCCACCTTAAAGTTAAATTTCGTAAAAAAAAAATTGGGTATATACTATATATGGTAACAGAAAATATAAGAATTAATTTAAGAAATTTATATGAAAAATAAACGAATTAAAACTTTATTTTCACAATATCTGAATTCTTAATCAAAATATCTAAAATATGTTTCAAAATTTTATATAAGAAAATACAAATACGGAAAATTTGAAAGCCAACCTTCAACAGTTTTTAGTATTATCTTAGTTATAAATTTTAAAAGTTGTTATGCAGTTTTATCTATTGATATGTCTAATATCTGAAAACAAAAGATTTTATCTGTTATTGTTAAGAGAGAAAAGCGGGGAATTGCGCTAAACCAAAAGCAGCCCACTTTTCAATTGGGCAGGTCTTTGGGCTGTTCATGAAAAAATTAAAATAATTTTTGTCTCCTTATATTATATTTAAAACAGACTTTTGTTTAACTATTTCAATTTTTAATGTAATAATTTTTTAATAATAAACATAATAAGAATGGCAAGCTCTTAATCCTTTACTTTAAACATAATCACACATCGTTTTGAAATGATTCCAGTTATCGAATATTTGTTTTAGTTACCGAAAGGTTTAACAATAGTTTATTTTTTATACATTTGGTAATTCTGGATGTAGATAAATTCATTATCTGGATTTTATCGGGGATCCACCAGCAATGCCATTGACCGATAACGAAAACAATTAATTTTTGGAAAAAAGATAACTCCGCTAGCGGATATTGATTTCAATATTAGTTAAGATTAATTCTATAATTCTATGTGTTTATAAAATAGGGTCATTAAAAAACAAATTACTTTCTTTTTTATATAAAAGGATAAAAATAAATTTGAAAAATGTTTATGGTCTATTGTAGGGGTTCCCAAACTGAGCCCGCGGCGCCCTTGCAAAAGTAAAATTTTCTCTTTAAAAATCGGGCAGCTTACATAAATGGTTCGTGGAAAGATCTATTAGCTCTTGTGAGGCAACAAGTTTTAGAATGTGCATGCTGTTGCTTCGAAAAATAAATCCTTTCCCCTAGAGGCCTAATTTTTATAAAGTTTATTGTACCAGTCACATTTTTTTTCTAATCCAAACCATTTATAACAATAAACTTGTACAGATTCTCAGATAATTTCTGAAACTCCATCAAATCGGAATTAATAAATTTTGTATTAACACCTCAGTTTTATTTTGTACTGTGACTTCATTTTGAGCTTGTGCCTGAAAAGGATCTTGGATCAACGCTATTGATCAGTTTTGAAGTACTCCAGAAAACATTCGGTGAGCTTCTAATGTGAGATATTATAGTTATCTCACACTAGTTAACTAGTTTTCTAAAGTGTGTATTGTTTTCTTGCATAGACAGAA
This sequence comes from Clogmia albipunctata, assembly GCA_001014945.1. NCBI lineage: Eukaryota > Metazoa > Arthropoda > Insecta > Diptera > Psychodidae > Clogmia > Clogmia albipunctata. Next base: position 14,556 of record JXOV01010565.1, on the reverse strand, counting down.
TAAAATTATTAAGCTTTTCAAATATATTTCACAAATTTATTAGTTTAAGCAAAAAATCTGGTTCATGTCAATATTTAACGTAACCACGAAGTAAGACATTTTTATGTAAAAGCCATAATAAATTGCTTTAATGCAGCAGGGCCGTATGTTCTGGTTCCATATCTTTGCATTGTTTTAAAAAGGATAGCTTTTATAGCTTTGTTTTCATAAAGTTTACTACACTATTTACAAATTCCAGAACTTCTTTAAGAACTCATTGATTTTGGAGCAGTTACAAACAGCATTCGGTGACTTTTCACTACAAACTTGAACTCCCTATACCTACCAGACATAGATCGAGCAGAGTCTTAAATATGTCTTCGGGTTTCTCACTTGCAGTAATGAACTTGTAAAATTAAAGGTCTTCGACAATAATATTGTCAGATAGAAATCGCACCAAAATCCTTGTTTAAATATGTATCCATGATTCCTAAACTGATAGTAATGTTGGAGACGGGTAGCAGACTATAGAATAAACTCTTCTGTGATTTTATGAGGTTTTTTGCATTTTGTGTATCTTGTTGATTGATGTTAAAAGTGTGTTGTAAGATATTGATGCCTAATGAAAACTAAAATTTTTATCTTTCCTGCGAAAAAATTAAGTAATTTCTGGGACATGGTTTAATGACGAAAAGACTTGTGGCACTCATATATACTTCTTACGACACTCTAGGGCGCCGCGGCGCACAGTTTGGGAACCACTGGTCTAGTGGTAACGCACTCGACTGCCTCCTCGGAGGGTTTAGGTTCGAATCCTGGGCGGGTCGGATTGATTGGATCCTTTTACAACCAGTCTAGGAGCTATTAATTACCAATTAATATACTGGAGTTGGTTAAAACTCTTAATTATTAAACAATATTTCAAAACTAAGATCATTTACGCGTGTCTGATTACCGCTATTTAATTTAAATAGAAATGATTTCAGATGACGAATTGGAAATTTTGTGGACGTCTAATTGTCTAACGCCTATTGCCAACAATAATAATTTTCTCGTACCTCAAAATAAATGCGGGTGCGACAAAAAACTCATCATCATCAGCTGGCTGACTGACCATACGACAGTGGTGCTTCGAGTTTCCCAATAGTAACAGTTGTTAAAAATAGGTATATGAACTTTGGGGCTAAACAGCCTCGACCGCGAATGTGCAGAACGCGTCTGAAAATCTATACACATGTCGCTTTTTATTTACAAACTTACGTAGTGTTTTCGGTTTTGGTTGACTTTTTATGTATTTGCCTCTTTTTATTGCTGTTTTAGATGTTGATTGGTGTGAGTCTCGATTTATTAGAATTAGGCACAGTGCTCATCAAAAGATTAATTTTTTAATGCATTTTTGTTGCTTCATATTGATATTATGACACTCAATTTTGCTCTGTCAAAGCCGTTATTATAGCACTAGTGCTTTAAAGAATTCTTTAAAACACGTTAGATTTTTCTTTATTATTAAAGTGTGACCTCCGTAAAAAAATCCAATAAATTTATATGGTCATCCGTTTTGAAGGGCGCNCGTGGCTTAACTGTGTCTTTGTTGGTGTTTTTTAAAAATTATCCACCTATCGGAGAACTCATGAACTATGTTTACTTATTGTTAAGCATAGAAGCCGCACTAGTATTTTTACGGAAATTCGAAGAATTTTTAAGATTTTTATATTAATTTATTTAAAAATAAATAAAATTATGTATAAAACACGGTCGATAAGCATTATTAAACACTCAGGTCTTCTTTAAGATACTCACTTCGTTTGTGGCTTAAAACAACCCTTATGTTTAATAATGACTTATCTTATCGACCTTATTTTATAAATGACTATTAAAATGTAGAAATATTCCGTAAAATAAAATGTAACTTATTTCTGTCCGAAAACCTAATTCCCGGACCACTACTTTTCAAAATCTATCCACATCCTTGAAGATAATCTACAATAATAAACGAGAGTCCGCCAACAGCCACAAAATGCAAAGCGAATCGCGCTGCAAAATGAAGCACAGTTGCAGTGCAACAGCCACCAGAACTCTTCTGCAGAGGTACTAGAATAATTGTTGATGTTTGTGACTGTGGATGACTAGTGATATTTGAAAGTCAGTAAATAAAAAAAAATTATCTAATAATGGACATATTGCAAAAAATGTAATATTTAATATAAACATATATGAACTTTTCCATAAACATGACTCATAAATTCGTTTCTTCTAAAAACAAAAGAATTTACAAGAGAAACAACTTCAGTTTTAAAAATTTGTATCTGAAATTTAATTCTCATGTCCAGCCTGAGGGAAAGATGTGTTCAAATAAATTTATCCTATATTCTTTTGGTAAGTTTAATCGATTGCTCTAGAGATATAATCCATGGAGTCAAACGTGATGAATAAATACGAGTAGAAAAGGATTTATGTGAATCTACAAACGGAAAAGAACTTTCAACCAACTAATCTGCTTAAAAAACTATCAAACTTTTTTTTTACCATACAGAGCGTTCCTAAAGATTAGATTATTGATATCATTTGATTAAATTATAAATTTGAACATTAATGTTTTCTACCATATTTAACTTTATCACACATTTTATGTCTATAAGACTTGCCGAAAAAATCGGTGATTATCCCATTAAAATCATAATTGAGGTAAATTTTGGGAAAGTCAATATTTAGTTACTGGAAAACTTAGTGGAGTTCCTGTCGAAAATGTTGGAGTTACGATTTAAACTTCCTCTTGCAATTTCCTTTCAAGAAAAATACAGTATGTGTGTTTTAATTTTTGGTTTTTAAGTTTTAAGGTAGTTATTATGTTTGAAAAATCAAATAAATTAATTTTTTGTACTCCCGTATCGAAACATACATCGATATCTATTTGAGTTTCGTAATGTTTCACTTTATCGCACTGAAAATTAAAATTTTAATATTTACCGTTTCAACAGCCATCTGCATAAGAAATAATTTGGGAATTTTTGATCGATTTTTATATTGCTTTAAATAGAAATTTATTTTCCATAAATTAAAGCAAACAGATGTTCCATGTCATAATAAAATATGCATTTGCCTTATGACCAAGAAGTTAAGAGGAAAGAAACTATATTAGTTTGAATTCCATTGTCAAATTTTTTTCAACATGTTATTTTACGACATATGCGGTCATGTCTTGAAATGTTAGGATATGCTAAATACAAACTGTAGAGAATAGAATTGGTTAGTAAAATAAAATATTTTTTTTCCGGAAAAAATTATTTTTAATGTAAACCATAAAGTACTAGTTAACGTTTAAATACCTTAAGAATATTTCTCTTATGAATGATTAATGAAATAAACAATTGCAAACCTACATATATTTAGTGATCAGAAGAAATTTGCAAAAATGTAATCAAAATTGAATGACTTTAAAGTAGTACATATTGGCAGTATTTCCGTGTGTTAGTACTTTACTTATAAGTTCGCTTAGGTCAGTAACGTTTTATTGCGAAAACTCATACACAGCACTTACTGCAGTACAGAAAAGGAAATATTCATGACCATAGTTTATTTGAAGAATATACTTTAATTTCAGTAATAAATAAACATATCCTACTCGGTCGAAAACATGTAAATAATAAAAAATGTAATAAACATTTAATATTAATTTTAATTTTATAGTCAATGAATAGGCAAAACTGGTTGGTTTAGACCCCAAGTGTAGTGTGTACCTTACTGGAAATGAAAACAAATATTTTGTTACCATAAAATATATAGGTTTTGAATTCATTTTAATCTAATTTATTTGATCTTTTCGAATTTGATTTTTATTTTACAAACTTTAACAAATTATAACCATAATTTAATAACATCAGTAATTTCAATTTTATTATAATAAGTAGTAGTCGAAATCATTGAGATAATAACCTAACCAATCATACGATGTTATCTCTAAAATATGTGAATGTGTTATAAAATCCAGGTCATAGATAACCTTTAAAATAACAAAACTTAGAAATTGACCTTCATAATCTTAAATAAATAATAAAAAACATTAAACCAATCGATTAAATTGATAATTCCAATGAGGTAAGCAGATACTGATGCTAGTGATTATGGAGTTTTGAAATGATGATTGAAAGGGAATAAATCTTTTAGTCTTACGATTTTTACGAGCATTTACAAATATAAACCGTTTACAAAAGCACATAATTATTTATTTGATATTTTTCATTTATATAGAACTCGTCGTTCCGACTTTCGACTTGTGTTAATTTATTTAAGAATTAACTTACTTGGTCGAAAAAGAAATTTAATTGAAAATTAGGACAATTAAAAAAATGAGTGTTTTTAGAAGTTTGAAAACAATATTCCAATCAAATAAAAAATTTCCAAGTAATATTTTAGCCTACAATCTTACTAGCAGTGACTTAAATTTTAATTTAAATTTTTATATCATTTATTTGTTTTGTAGGAAACGTTAGAATAGGACAGATTGTTAAAGTCTAATAATCTATAGGCTATTCTGTTTTGGTTAAATTTAATCAAAACACTGCATTTTAAGTTGAGTGACTTAACCGTCTCTAATTTTTGCGTATTTATTTGCTGCACTTTTTAACATCTTTATATTAGTTCGTCTTCCAACACACAGATAAAAGCTGAAAATTGAGAATTGAATTTTACACGTTTAAGCAGTAGGAATCGAATAGAAATCGATGTAATAAATTATCCCCCCATATTTCTAAAAGATATTTCAAATATTAAAAATAAAAACGTTTTTAATAAAAAAGTTATTAAACAAAAACAAAATCAAGATCTTAAAATCCACCAATACTAAGAAAATCAGGTTAAAACTGTTGGTCTGTTTACATTGTGACCATAAGCGAGAACCAATATTTTAAAATTAAAAATATAACTATTGTAAACTAAAATTTCATCGAAAACTTATCTCTCTCTTCTCATTTTTATTCAATTCGATAATTCAGGTGCATAAATATTTGTAACATATGTATTATCATCAATTATATCTTACAAATATTTATGTATCGTCGAATTGAATATAAAGGGGGGGGGGGGAGAGAAGTTTGCTTTTCAATTTCAATTTTATTGACCAATATAGATGTTGCTTTAAAATTTTTTTTAAATAAATATTATTCTTAATTAATTATTAGTGTCTCATTAGTCACTTAATGTTATATATGCTGAATACATGGAAAACATAGTTAAATATGGAATCTTACTTTTTAACTCTATTCTCGGGAAATAAACGGTTCACCAACTACATATCTGATTACTGATAAAACAGTTTCCCCAACACGATCCCCACTTTGTCTTGATTGTATAAAATTAAGAGATGTTTTTACTAGTGTTAATCATAATAGTGGACTAATCATCCTTAATTAATATTGAAATTCTAGAGCTAGTATTTTTAATTTAAAACTTTTTATTGGTAGATTTAGAAATGAAACGAAAATATTTGCTCATTCACAATCAAGCTGCAGAAATCGAAATCGACCAATAAATCTACAGATTCCCAAAGTTAACGCGTCTTTAGACACGATCAGGGCTGGGGCTGACGGGCATAAAATTTTCCAAACGCCTGCACTACTAAACATACATATGGACATACTTGAATTAAATTTATTAAAAAATGTTTTAATTGAAATTACATATCAATGAAAGTCAACATTTGATAATATTATATTATATCTTCATTAAATATCTGGTAAACTAGATCTAAATTCTTTAACAAACCTAATTAAAAAGAGTTGAATGTAAATGTTGTTGTAAAGGCGTCGTCGGGTTTAGAAAATTTTATGTCTGTCAACCCCAGCCCTGATAGTCCCTAAAGGCCCGCTAACTTCGAGTAGCTGTGAAATCTACAATTATTGCATTTTTTAATTTCTTTTTTCGGATTCGTACTTTGGAAAGTATCGTCGTTATTTATGGTAATTTTTTCTATTCAATTAAAATTTTGGGTGCTATATGGTTAATAGAAAAACTCAGATATCATGAATGTGAGTGTCAACGCATATCTAAGTGAATCATTGATATTTTGCCTTATATATACTAGTAATGAATAACTCTACTGGAATGCTTAAGATAAATGCTATGAACTAAAAGAGTAATAAAAGTCTGACACCTCGTTCGGTTGGTTTTCCATATTTTATTTTACTCTTTTCTTAAATTGTTTCTTTGTCATGAATCACAAAACTTCGCATTAAAATGTTGATTAAAATGTACCTATTTTGATATACAAAAAATTATCGGGTGTCGTAATTTCTCACTTTATCACACTAGTGAAAAATTTGAAATGCCATAATTTACAAAAAACTGCACATTTTTTACCCGGGCCATTATAACGGTTACATAATAATTCTTTATACAACTGGGTCGATAAGATAAGGAATTATTAAATAACAGGGTTCATTTGTTTTAGGCCCATGTCTTTAATAATATTTATCGACCGGGTTTTATACAAATTTTTATACATTTTTAAATAAATTTACACAAAAATTTGAAAATTTGAAAGTATTTGATGCTCTGCTTACCAAAACAATTTTGCTTTTGTTGCTTATAAATATACTTGTCTCAGTGTGGGAACATTACTATATTTGAAATACATTCAATTATACACGTTTAACTGTTTCGGAATTTTGTTTATCTCCATTGTTATTTTACTAATCACTAAACAGAAATTATTAAGGTTAGAATTCAGCACAAATATATTAAAACAAATATCATATATTGCAAAAATAGGTTATTGTGCCAATAAAAAAGAAGCACCTACATCTGGATAAGATTATTATATGCATTTGTTATTTTTAAATACCTTCCATGTGATTCACACACATGGACTGAGAAGAGGTAGTGAACTGCACCAATCTGATAGCGAAGAACAGAGCCGAGAGAGCGACGATTCTCGTAAATATATCAATCACATGNTCAACCAACGGGTTGACTATATGTTGTCAGTGTTTTATTAATTAATTAATTAATAGCAACTATATGCAATTAACTAATACAAGGATTAGAGTATTTTTGTCTGTGGCGAATTATAAATATACTTCCAGTAGACCATTTCTTAAAAATATGTCAATCACATGAAAGGAAATTTCTACGATTTATATCCTATATATAAATTACTAATTAGACGGAATGTCGTTGCCCATTTGCAAGGTACATAATGTCAATGCATTGGTAGAAGGTCATTGTCGTAATTTTTATTCTCAAACAATTCTACAGGCGGCACTTTTTGCACAGTCGCGAATATTACTCGTAGCGGATGGTCTACAAAAGAAGCATGGAAAAACTGGCCAGTATTCGCTATTAAGTGTCGCCGATGCAGTTCACAATGAGTTCTGCAAACGTGAATATGTCGGATAATTGTTTCGCCGTAAATTAGAGCAGATGGTCAAACTTTTTCTCCAAACAGATAGATAAAGACTAAATTCGTTTAAAATAATTAAGAAATAAAAGGGAAAATACTTTATCAGCAACTCAATAAATGTAATTGATTAAAATAATAGAAATCAATCGATTAATCCAGAATATCGGTTAATACAGACAAATGATCACGGTCTCAGGGTCTCTTTAATAAGCGTTTTCTATTGAAATTAGGTTATTACCTGAACAAATAAGGCATTGATTTTGGCAAAGCAAAACATTTCGAAATAATGCAAATTAAAGAGCATTTGCGTCATAACGTTTAACATTACTTTTCACTAATTTAATTTTCAACGTTATAGAAGAGTGTAATCTAACAACCTGTTGATGTCAATAGACAATTTTAGTTCAGATTCTAAATAATAATTCACGAGAAAAGAAATAACACTTATCTGGGAACATTATTATTTATTAAATCTTTAGTAAATCTCTTGGATGTTTAATTACGGAATGTCAAAATTTTTGTGAACTTAAACTTGTAACTGAAACTCATATGCAAAAGAAAAAATAGTATTTTATTATAATGATTCCTTGAAATAATTGGAATAGCTATGGAATAGGATAGGAAGAGTGTTTATTGGACCCTGAATTCAGCACACCACACTAGGTCAGTATCGGTCTAGGCATTTTAAAAGAAGGACTAGTTATTAGATCTATAAGCAGTTAGTTTGAATTGTCATATAATTGCAGACTACGAAAATTTTGTAAAAATGTTGTGAGGGTGTTTTTTCTTGCACGCTCAATAAATACGAATATGCTGGAATATTTTGTTTTCAAAAATAATTTCTATTCAAAATTAATAATATTATTTCTTCAATGTGTGACCGAATTTTTCACCACTTTTATATATAATAAATTGCAAAGTTGGGCCGATGAGTTCGACGTATTATGTGAAGGTCGGAATGGTTTCGATAATCTGTTTGTTTTATCCTCTTTGTAATATCTTTAGATATTCGTATTGGGAACGTTAGTGGAATACTTCTCTGTAATTAATTCTCCAAATTGAAATACTTTGTTCTATTTAGAGGACTTGCTTTAATTTAACATTCAATAATAATGAGTGAATTCGGTTTGAGAAAGCTTATTTTGTATGCTTTTTGTCGAGCATTGCGCAGGTGTAACAGGGTATCAATTATGAATGCAAGCAGATATCCGAAGATGTGTTTAAAAAGACCGAAGAATACGCTTTAATCTGTCCTGCTCAGTTCTCTTAGATGAATCCATTGAGGATTTGGTTTGAGAGACGTGGTTCCGTAGATTTGTTTGAGATGCTGCAGTTTTGTGTTTGTCCAACTGTCTTTTCGAGTAGAACTTCCTTTGCAGCTTTAGAGAGAGGGGTACAGTTGTGCACTTCGTTTTTTTGCCCGGTGGTTGCGGGATTTAAACTCTATTTCAAAAGACCTCTGCCTCGATTACGGGCTCTAATGTTCATTGGGCACTTTTTTAAGCATTTATTTTAAATAAACATATAAAATAATATTACATATAAATAGTTAATTTGGTATGATTAATCATATTTTGAATCATTCAGAAACGTGAGTTCAATCTAGAAAATAAAAATTATTACCAAGTAATATTTGAAACAATATATTTTAAAAAATTGGAATACGGTAAAAAATAATCTTTTAAAATCTTTACGGATTTGGGGCTTTGCAAAATAATACATAGTATAGTTTATGTAGACTGTTAAATATCCAATTGGACTCAAAAGTAAGGTTTTTAAAAATTGGATCGGACAGTGGCCAACAACAGCTTTACATAGAACACATATACAGCTTATAGGTTGGCCGAGGGGAGTGTGGGTGCGGGAAGAAGGTGAGAGGAACAATATTTCATCGGGCTCTGCCTCTGGTCTTCCATGTACCAGATGTGCGTAATTTTCTTGGCAGCGACGACGACCTCAGCATCCGACGACGACAATTTATATTTATCCTCTCCCCGATTCGTGTTGGGTTAAAACAAAACCAAATTAAATGCACATCACTTGCCAAAAGAAATGGAAATAAAAAACAACACTTTTGTGGACATTTATTTTGCATGCTTTTCATTCAAAATTAGTTAATTAATGAATTCTGTTTTGAACAGATCAAATCTGATTGTCATGTCATTTAAATTTCCACAATTTGGACTAATTAATTCGCGACACCGATTAGCAATTAAAATGAGAAAAAAAATGTTAAGCAGTTTCGTTGTTGTTACAATATTATTATTAAAATACATTTGATATATTTGAAGTGTCCAATCATTTATAAAATATTGCTTTTGGAACCAGAGTTTGTTATTTTATTGGCACGACTCTGTTATTGATGCTATTATTGTATTTTGCCCCGGCAGCAGCGCAATTATTTATCGGCAAAGGTTAAATGGAACCATTCCTCAAATCCAACCACTACTGCTGAATATTTATTTCCCCTAAGTATTCATAATATATGGGTCAAAGAATTTGTTTCTCGTTCAATATCATTTTAAATTTACAATAAACATCCGTAGAATTGTGCACATGGCATAAGTAATGGACATCTATTAGAAACAGAAACGAAGAGGATTAATTGTAATAATAGTAAATAAAAATTGTTATTTGAGTTACAAGAGTGTAATATCAATTGTTTTATAATGAGGAAACGAATATGAAATGACAGTTTCCACAGTTAAAACCGAATTTTTCACCTTAATTGGATAAAATTCTTTTACAATCCTTTTCAAGAAAGGCTGTAGTTCTTTAAATATAATTTTTATTTTGTTGAAATAAACATTTTTAGTCATAATAATTATGCTTATGAAATGGATGTCGTTGATCAGAAGCATCCTTATTCGACCTAACAGCAGGAGCGGACTAACAGAGCCAGCCACTCTCGTCGGGCTGGTGTATGGTTTAAGCGTTGCAAATAATTCAACTCGAAAGGGCCTCGGTTTGAGCCCTGAATAGACTGTCATTTTTTTTTCTTTCGAATTTCATTACTCGTTTTCACTAACAACATTCTGTGATTAATATTTGTTTAAAATAAATTTTGACAAAAATAATACCCCAGCCTCAAACGTCCAACAACCAGCATCGTCAATGCTGTTCGTTCCACAAGACAGGTTTTCAAAGCTTTGATGGAATGCATAGAATCAAAGTGATATACCAGATTTTTCTAATACTAGTAATTTGCTGCTGTTCATTGAACGGATACAGATGAAAGTGTAAAATGGATGGTCTTCTTCGTGGTATATGTGTTGTGTTTCGGTGGCAAAAACCTGTCAATAA
>JXOV01010564.1:0-20756 GCA_001014945.1 Clogmia albipunctata | reverse complement strand
CAAACTTCGGCCAGAAAGAATCGTACGTATAATCCAAAATCTTTGCGTATTTCCGTATTTATTCTCCCTAGGACCTACACGATAATAATAATTATGACATAATACGATAATTCCACTAATATTCATTTATCAAATTTTGTAAATGCAAAATTTTATCCAATTATTCCGTTTGTGACTTTTCTTGCTTAGATTTTCAATTTGATAGCACTAAAATAACATACTAGATTACATTTTATCAAGAGAGTACATTTGATTAGTGCTGCACATTACTCATAACAACTTCGTAGTAAAAACTCCCTTTCTCACACTGATTTTTTTAAAATTATATTTCTTATTTTATTAATTTATGTATAACATAGTAAATTGAGTCAAACTATTAAAAACGCTTACAAAAAATTTGTTCAGAATACAAACGTAAATTTGAAAAACTTATAAGCTGTACGAAAAAGGTTGTCAAAAGTTAATAGAAAAATTCTACAACAAGTTTTTTTTATCTAAAATAAAAAATTGGTAAAACGTATATATAATTGGACGGATTGAATTTAATTCTGTTTATATTCAAAAAGAAAAGGAAGAGACAGTCAAAAGAAAAACATTAATTGTAAATGGAGTATAGCCTTTGCTTAGTTATAGTATTTTTTTTAAAGTGTGCGCTTTATTAATCAATTTTCAATGTTTGTTCCACTTCGAAAAGTTTTATAAAAATCACCAATGCACGTGTAAAATTGGGGAAATTAAAAATTATATAACATAATTTCCATTAATTTTACTTCAATTACTTACTTGGTAATAAAAACCGAGTATGATTTTCTAGCACTATTGCGACATCCTTGACATTTGCTAAAAGAGAATTTGCAATGCAGTGCAATTTGCAGTTAAAATTAAATCATGACATTATAAAAAGTACTGCGTTCACTTACTGCATTACCAATGTTGAACATACCTCAATTTCCAATAAAGTGGCTGGCCTGTACTCGAGGCTGAACGTTGCCTTTTTTTGTTTCTTGGGCAGCATTATAACACTTGATACATGAGATTCCATTCTATTTTGCCCATAACGTAGAAAATAATTACGAGAAATTAGCAATCGCAACCGCGAAATTAGGTAAGATTGATTGGTTATTGATGGAGGGGCACCCACTTATTTGTTATTTAAAATCGATTAAATGAGTGATTTTAGTAACAGGTCCGATTACTTATGGTAGTCGTTAAGGAAATGGATTTTTAAACTGTAGCTCATGCCAATGCTTACGCTTACATGGAATTATGAGTATGTGTTTTTGTACGTTCTTCTGTTGTAAGTTTAGTAGGTGAAATTGATTAGAAAATTTGATTTTAAACTCATTTGAATTATTTAATAAGTAATTGTGGTTTGCAATTAGCTAATTACTTAAAGGCATTAATGCATTAAACTACACATTTTGACTTTTCAGTATTGAAAAGTAGACTTTTCTTCACGCAAATTGGATCTGTAACGGTTTACTTTTCTGCACGGAGTGCTGAAATAATTCAAAATTTGGACGCAAATTGTCACCAATTTAAAAATATATGTTGTTGTGATTATTCTCATCTCACTCCTATAACACACTGTCTTACTTGTACACATTGTGTTTACAATTTGAAAGAAAAAACCGCTGCGAATGATTTTTATTTATAATTATCGATCAATTGATGTTTTTTCAGAATTACTCAAAATAGCGTTAGATACACATGTGAAATCGGTTATTACAGCACTCATTCACCTATTTCACCACTTGTATCGAAATATAAATTATTAATTAAAAACGTTTTAATGAGTTCTATATATTTTAATGTTATGAAGATAACACTTTAAATATTACGAAAAAAAAATAAATTTCCCTTTCAATTCCTGTACGGAATATGGATAGTCTCAACCTCTACCAACGGGTGAAGACTTTTCATGACTGTTTCTTTTCAGTGTGTTATTAGTCAGTTGAAAAAAGATCCAATTAATCCCGCTCGCCCAGGGATCGAACCCTCCGAGCAGGCATTAAAATCGGTTACCACTCGGCTATATGATTATTTTCTGCTCTTGACATTTCAGCAAGTTAAATTTATAGAACAAGGTGCTTTTATTCTGAAAATAAAGGAATATTTAAATCAAAAGAACAAATCATCAATGAAGTGTATTCTTTTCTACCTTATAGTAATATTCTCATGTAATTTTGTATCATGCAGAAATGAATGTTTCCAATGGAAAAGTTCTTTATTTTATTGAAGAACATAGCGAATATTACTGCTTCAATCAAATCTTAGAAATCGTTATTTAAGTTTTGGGGTCTTAAAGTGTCCTTGATAGGATAAAGTTACTCCTTTTGTTAATCCAAAATTGTATCCTCTTCAAATTGAAAACAAATTAAATAAATATTGTAATAAAATCGGCTTATAACTACATGATTTACATGTTCTAGGAAATATGCATATGTGTGTCAGATTCCATACAAAATATATGTCAATTGGGATTCGGGAACCACACGACTTTGCATGCCTCTATGGGTATGAAATTTGGCAGAAACTTGGCTTGGAAACAAGTCTAAATTGGCAGCCTATAATCTCGTTAGGTTAATGCTCACCCATTTGGTCCAAATTGAAAGGATAACATATTCGTATAATTTATCTTTATAGATTTTAATGAAATTGGGCATCATATTCTACCATACGCTGGATTTCAATTTGCCAGACGAGGAGGAGCGTTTGATCACGCCGCATTTAAAGCAGCTGATATGCTCGATGGTTTTCGAAGGTGAGTGTGTTTTTATCTAATCTTATCACTCAGAACATCAGTCGGTTCACACAATATAGTAGAAATGATTGTTTACTTTTAATATAAAGCAAACAACTTGGTTTGGTGATGGTTAAAGCGAAATTAAATGAAATCGAGTCAAAATTGTGCGAAAATGAAAGCAAATAAAAATCGTAATTATAAAACTAAATAGAGTCATGTTTAAGGTAATGAATATTATTATTTGATGATGCGTTTGAACTTTTGTCAGCAGCAAAACTGCATTACATCACTCGAGTTTCAACTTATTTGAAAGTCATTTATTCGAGTTTCTACAATTAATTGTATTAAAAATGTAAAAAGGGGTCGGAGTCGTTAGACTGGAACGGTTTGGACTGGTTGAAATTATTCACCTCGTCAATGCAATCAAATATTAAAGAACCATTGTTTGATTTTAGATTGTAAATTGTAAATCTATAAATAAATTATAAACTTTGCCCTTTGCAGATGACTACGACGAAGGAATCGAAGGAGATTTCGATACCAAGGAACTAGATCGAATATTAGAGGTAAGAGCTCGATGATTTCACATTCAATTAGTGTTGAGCAACCGAAATTTAATTTAATTATTTGAACTGAGTTTTCGTTTAATTGAGTCAATAGTAAAACCTAGTAAAATTAGGAAAGCAATCGATCCATAGTTTAACCATTTATGTTTCGGAGAACTATCACTTTCGAATGGTGGTGGCTCAAAAACTATTCCATTAATTATTTGTTTTAATTAAGTTATATTTTTAATTTATTTAAATTAGGTGCATTAACATGGTAAAGATCTTTAAATCACGCACTTAAATAGGTGAATACAATATGAGAAACTGCTTATAACGGGACTTTCTCTACTTCTCTCCGAATTTTATCTTTATAGAATTTCACTTTCTGCTATGCGTATATTAAAAATGTGCTCGGTATCACTTTACTCAATTATCGATGGCATTATGTTATTTAATGCAAGGTCGGCAATTTGAGTATAACTCCACTGATAATTATGACAAATATAGAAATAAAGGGCATTAACTTATCACACTTTTTATTGTTCGACAAAACAATTTAATGGAATGAACCAATGATGATGACGCACCTTTTGTTTGCAGATTTGTTATCAGAGGATCAAAAGCCCAAGTCCAGAATCTCACTACAAGGCTGTGTGCCGTGCTTTAGTTACTGAAGCCACGGATCTTAAGGTGTTTTTAGAAAATGTACTACAAGGAGGTAATTATTAAATATATTTTAAGTTCTTTTAAGTTTTTATCTTTAACTCTAATTTAAATTGATGTATTACCCTTAATTTTCAAATAGCATATAATTTCTTAAAGATCTTTAACCTCTAATGAAATCTCTAATAATTATGGTTTATCTCATTATTTTAGGGACTGAAAAATTACGAATAAGTGCCGATGCTCAGACGTCCAAGCAGGAGCTTGAAAAATTAGGTTTTAATGACTGGGTGAGTAGCTGTTTTAAACTGTTATTATGGCACGACCGTGAATTCACGTAGTCCGATTTATTATCTTTGGACCGACCATGTGCAAAAACTGATAATTGCAGAAAATACGTCACAATTTTCGATAATTTGTCGGGTTGATTAAAATAGATTTGTGGAGATTAATTGGTCTTAGACCTTTTGAAATCCATTTAAAATTAGTATTCGAATTTTTTAAGTATCTGCAAAATTGTTTAAGTCAAATATTCAAAATCAAATCCAAATATTGGTTATCAGTATCAGAAAATCCCGTGACTTTGATTAACTCGACGTGTTTGTGGATAACGAACCAGGTTATTGATCACTACATTGTTTTTATTAGACTCTTTGTGCGAAATTTTAATATTGAATAGTCATTCTTTGTTGTTTTGTTGCAAAATTAGAGAATTGTGCGTTTCTTTTTATTACTAATGAAATTAGCGTTAAACATCATTTGTTTATAATTTGGAATAATAATTTCGAATACGAGTAAGGTCACTTCTATTTTCATGTGTATTTTAATTGATGTGGGTTTTGATTAAACTATTTCACTGATAAAAAGTTGATTTCCTGCCCTAATTTGGGTCGTTAGATTGAATTCAATGTCTACTTCCGCAACTAATAATTAGTTTTATCCAAATACATCAATGTTTTTTCACTTATACTTATATTATATGATTAAGAGCTGAGATCATCATTTTTTATCGATCATAATAATATTTCTTATCATCAAAATAGTGAATTTGTTGATAATATTCAATTAAACTGATATAGGAACTATTGAGGAACTATGAGTCAATTTTATAGAATATCGTAGTATACCCAAATTTTTTGATAAAATTGAACGTAAATATGTACGTATAATTAGTCAATTCTAGTTGTTAGTAATTACTCATACAAATTTTTACTCCGGTAGTTTGGTTCTTTTCCTAATTAGTTATAAATAATTCCACAGAATCCTATAGATTTGCAGAGGATTTGCGAGTTATTCCTTTTATCTTTTCGCTTTTGTTTGCCTAAGTCTAAATAATCGCATTTAATGAGTGCGAAGGATTTATTCTAATAAAGTTTGTACTACAATCTGACCAAAGTTCATCCTATTCAAAAATATTATAAACATTTTACTAGCAAAATAAAATATTTGTTATAGTGTACAGTATTAAGCATAACTATAAATATATCTTTGTTATGTTTATAACTATATCAATGAATATTTTAAATTAACATAATTTTGGATTGAATCATAATTTAAATATGCATATCTATCATATACATAATAATACTTACTATCCCTATCTTTAAACTCAATATTTGAATTGTCGTAGACGTCTTTAATAAAGCAAATATTTGTGCTGTTATATCAGTTATAATCGAATAAAGTGCATAATAGTTATTGATACTACAAGAATGTGAAATAGTATTTTAATGAATGTATTAAGTGTGAAACCTTGAGTCGATAATGAGTATAAAACTGATTTTATACCCGAAAACAAAACCAATTTCTTGTAAACCTCTAGAATCAGTTTTTTGTACATGGTTTAACTGTATTAATGGATGTTTTGACTTTATTGGGAGCGGTTTAAATGAAATCANTCAGTTTTTTGTACATGGTTTAACTGTATTAACAGATGTTTTGACTTTATTGGGAGCGGTTCAAATGAAATCTGCTGTTTTCGTTTCATTAAAATTTATATATAAATTAAAACCATCCAAGAGTCAGTATAGAATATATTATATATTAATTTTTAAACATTACACTACATTGTAATTTAATTATACCCTTTACTGAAGTACAAAAATGAAATATTTTCAGGCCCGTTGTTGGATGCAAGTGTTGGATCAGCTGCGTCAGGGAATTAGGCTTAAGAATTGTACGTATACGCGGGCCCCGATCGAGTACGAGCTCACTCCATACGAGATGCTAATGGCAGACATTCGAGCCAAGTAATTGACATTAATTGATGGAATTATCTTAAGTGTGGGGCATTAATTGGAAATTGATTTGTTTCTCTTTTGCACACAGGAATTATAGACTTAGAAAGATCATGATCAACGGCCAGATTCCGCAGCGGGTGAAAAATGATGCCCATGCCATTATTTTGGAATTCATTCGGTCACGACCTCCATTAAAGAAGGTGAGCAATTTAGAAAATAAAAAACCCCCCATTGAAAATTGAACACTAATTGAGATATGTTTATTATAATGTGTGCCAAAAGGCGTCGGAACGGCAATTGCTTCCATTGCAGAAGAGCTTGTGTGCCAGGGAGGAACTGATGCAGTCCATTCGGCAGTGCCCAAAACTCAGATCGATTAATATTAAGAGTAAAGGTAAGTTGTTGAACTATTCCTAAGAAAATCTATTCATTTATTTATTCGTTATCTTTTTAAAGTAGTCCAATTTCCAAAAATCATAAACTCACACAGATATATTCTTACAAGTATATCACAACAAAGATAAGGTATCATATTAATATTTTGAACAATAAAGAAGCCCTACTTTCAATTCAAAAGAAATCCATGACGCAAGCTCTTTCCGAAACAGTCTTCAGTAATCCAAAATTATACTATTATATTTACAAAGTGTCATGCAATCTTCTTTAAACATCCAGTAGATTAAGTTACAATGGCTGATTACAGTGAAAATAATGAGTGCTGTTTCAAAATTTACCGATACCATCATTTTCAATTGTATCATGAATATAAAATATTAAAATTCCTAATAAATATTTAATGAATTTTCTTTTATAAAGAATTTTGTGACTTTAACATCAATATGTAAGGGTATTCTTACAAACGTAAATTTAATCATTGGCAAATGAATATAGTGTAGTTGGCAGAAATACTCACTCCTTTTATATCGCTCTAACTCTCTCTGCATATCAATAACTCTAACCCGATCTAGATTCTATACTTGTACAGTCTAGATTATTTTCAAGAAAAGGATGTCCTTGAAGACCATAAAGATTGATTAGGATTAATTGGCACATGCAACGCACATCAGAACAGTTAAAAAGGAATGATTGCAAATTGAAAAAAAAATCAAACTGCAATAAATAGATTATTATAATCAAATCTACTAAAAATTATAGCTTTGGGTTGTCCTTTCCATTTTAATACTTATACATAGATTTGTCCTTAAATCAACCAAGATAGTAGTGCTAAACCCCCACGAAAAACAACGTAAAGAAATAATAATATTAAAATTATTTTTGTACACAAAACCAATATCAATAAATCATTTAAAATTAAAATTTTGGTAAAACACAAATTTTAAGAAGGTTTACTCTAAAATCTGATAACTGCCATTATTTTATTGACACATCTTCCGTATTCTATGTGCACAGTATTTTAATTTAATTCACTAAGTTCATAAATATTCTACTAGACGGCAAACGTGTCAATTTGGTAATTTCCAGACACAATACATTTAACACTAGTCGGTGAGCTCACGCAGTTGGAAACGCAGTTGAAAACACAGCGAACCGCCTTTTTTGTATGAATTTAGCATGCTGTGCTTCTATCTTTCGCGCCATTAATACATTTAAAACAAACAGAAGGTAAGGCACACAGTCAGACGCAGTAAAGACAGTCAGCTTTTGTATGAAATTACCATGTTGTGCTTCTAGCTGGCACACGTTAAGTGTCCTGATTTGTTATTCACTTCAATTTAATTCAATTTCGAAAAAATTACTAATTTAAACTGTTTTCGTATTTCTTTAGATAATACTCGACACATTTATTTAATCTTTGATTCATATTAAGCATATAGATCGGTTTAAATTTACTAATTTTTTAATTGATCATTTCATACAACATATCACCAGATCCACTCTCAATCCCCTGCAATAATTACAAAATATACCTTACTATCATTTTTCTTTGGCTTTATTTTAATGTCATAATAATTTGCCATAATTTATTGCGGAAACAAGACTTCAATATTCTTCAGAAATTTCTCCACTTCCATACCTCTTTCAGTATAATCGTATCGTATCGTAATTTCACTGCCGGATCGATCCGGTCGATTCAATGGTGCTTCTTTTTATTTGTTACTATTGCGTTGCGTCTACCAGCTTCACCACTGTCTATTTCTAAACAATGAACTGTTCCAGTGTATTAAATGGGTTTGGTGCATTAACGCAGCTCATGCGAATCAAATTGGCACAAAATTAACTTTCAACCCAATGGTATAAATGGATAGGGAAAAGGCGAAGAACAAAACACTACGCATTGGTATGGTATTATTTTGTTGAAAAAAATAAACTACAACAATGTTTTGGAAGAGTTATTATGTAACTCGTTCTACTGGAAACAAAATTTATGCACACTTATTTTGTTGTCTCGAAAATGAGCTACCGGATTTTCAATGTCAACATTTCCGCAATTATCTCCACTTTTGTCAGTTTTCATTTGTTTTAATCCACCATTATAAACCCTTTATACTTTCCTCTAATCTACGCCATTAGAAATGTTAATTAGGCATTTTATATAACAGAAACAAAATAAACAATTAAAACAAATAACAGAAATGATCATAAATCTGAATTCAAAAGTAAAATGAGATATTTAAAATTACCAGTTATTTGTTATACATATTTTGCTTAATAAGTACAACAAGAGACATCAGTGGTAATAATAAAAGCGAGTTTTTATTTACTGTAATTTAGCGCCTCTTATTCACGAGCTTAACTAGAGAAGGAATATAGCTTTTTCGTTACAGATGGGCCCATAACCTGTTGTTACAAGATTATTATATGGTTTTCGTAACAAATTACAATAAACTAAATAAACTTGAAATACCTGTCCTGATATCTTTTGGGAATTTTTATAATAATTAATGATTAAATGGTTCTTGTTAAATTAACAATTATGACAATCTTTATTAAAACCCAAAATATAACAAATGAGTTTGACTAAATTTTCCATCTCATTCAATTTCAAATCACATATGTTTTTTACTGTGACAAGATTATCAAGAAATATCGTATTTCGACAATTTGTAACAGTTTTTTAAACAACAAAGTGTGTTATTTATTTTTAAAACTGTTTAACATAGTACAATGCAGAAACCAACAACGCCTACCATTCAGATATATTCTCGTAAAACGTAATATATTTAGTATATTTACATATTAATTCAAACAAACTCAATTTACAGCACACATCAGCTGATAAAAAGTTTTTATGTAAATGTTTCGACATACATAATTCTGTTTGAAAATAATGTTCCGAGTACCGTAAGAAACAATATGCCTTCGAGAGCATAATCAATTTGCATAACACTGGCATCATCGGTATTATTCTGTAATGTGCGTCAAACTTATCAGTTTTTATTTTATACATATATTATTTCTATTGTTATTCATTCCGAGCATAGGCAGCAGCAAATAATAATGGCGCACATTCTACTTAAATTAACGTCACTATATATATTCATATAATTGCATTGTCGACGACCATGCCTTGAGAAATTCTTAAAAAATTCTTCCATTTCTTTTGAATAGATATGGAACTGAAACGGAATACTCTATGAAATTCCAACAATGAATTGAATTTTAAGATTCAATTTTGAGACGTGAGATGCGTCTTATCACTCTATTGACTAAATTTTGTTTATTTGTTTTATGTAAAATACAGTTGATAACTTAACTTAATAAAAATTCATATAAAATGATCATTATTACTTTAACTTCGCTTTTGATCCGATTTAAATCATATCAGTTTTTACTTATTTATCTTGTTAATTTTTTAAATGTTGTAATAGATCTATAAACTTTAAATATATTATATTTATTTTAATTTATTTATATTTTTAACATAAATTTAATTATATAGTATAAACAAACATTAGTTTAACATATTATTTATATATCTTAAAAATAGTCAGGAATTAAAACAAACAAACGTTATATATACATGCCAAATATTCGTTCTCCTCCAAAACTGTCTTTTTTATTTTTCATTGCTATATTTCAATATTTACATACATAAGAAAATATTAATCTAAATTCATAAAACTGACCTAAATTGATCTAATTCTTCTTTTTCAAATCAATTCCATACGAAATTTCAAATTGAAATATCTTTTTAATTACTTGAGTTACTTATTTTATTTTGCCTTTAAAAATGAGCAGTTTATCCAATTAGCAATATATAGGCATTTCTTGTTTTTTTTTTATTTAAAACCTACTATCATTAATCATTAAGGTTTTATGACCATTTGACTTTTAAATTTACACGAAAGGTAGATTTTATTATCAAAATAAAAAAGATAATAAAAATGTTAATAAATATTACTTATTGAAATTTTGTGATTTTAAAATTGAAATTATTATCCAGAAAATTCCCTAAAATATAACAAAGTATAATAAAAATTATATTTGTACTTTTGAAGCAAAATTCAACATAATTTATTTGAGAAATTAAAAAAATAATAATTTAATATATTTTATTATACAAAAGGGTATAGTTTCCCCCACTCTTAGTCAAAAAGAGCGAAAGAAGAGAGTAAATCCGAGGAAGAGAAAGAAATTTCCCCTATATTGATGTTGTCTACATTCAGGCGTACGAATTTTATTATTTTAAAATAAAATTTTTATTTTACAATTTTAAACATAATTACAAATTAAACTACTAGAAATTAGAATTAAACATGAATAGTTATATAACATAAAACACAATACACTAAAATTGTATCCATTGATATATAATTTAAAGCCTTTATTATTCTACTTTTTTTCTTCCCAAAAGATCTGGAACATATTTAATAAGAAGAGAATAAATAATAAATAAATTTCAGCTTGTTACAAAAACGTATTTTTTTTATATAAATATATATAATGTAATATAAATCTAACTAATATGATCTAAAACAATAAGTTTTGACCAAGTTGTAAAGCAGTAACAAACTATTATATGTTATAATTCGAACAGTTTTAACGGCAACTTTAAAAAATAACAAAATAATTCAACAACTAAATTTGAGCATAATAAATAAGAATAAAATTGTTAATTGTAAACTCGAGACTACATAACGGGTTTTTGTTATTTTATTTTAGAATTTGTTTTAAAAAGATCAAATTTACATATTTTTTTATAAAAAATAATTTTCATATGAAAATTAAGCCAAAAACTCGGAAATCAATTGTCAATTTATTAAGTATTTAAAATTCTAAATACTATAAATTAAAAACATCATAAATAATTTTTTAAATGAATATTTTCAGTTCAAATTGTTTTTTTATTGTCTTAAAAAGTGGTTTATGTTTCTTTAGATTCAGTTGTAGTATTACTATTACTTCTACGAAATTCAAATACTTCTATATTATAGTTAAATCTGCAAAAATAACCGTCTTGTAACATAACCAAAAATATTTGTATATATTATTTACTAAAATTAAAAAAGTCATGGTGTGGTACAATTTCTAAATTTTTCTTGTAAATATGTATTAAAAATATAATATATAAGTGGAGTGTAAAAACGTTAAAATATTTCGCAAAACAGTTGACTTTAAACACTTGTAGCACAAATAACTATTTTGTCACTATTTTACTGTGATTGATAAAAAAAATGTTACACTTCACACACGGAATTGCAAAAAAGCTTTTGGTTTTTTTAAAACTCAAAAACATTATTTCTCAATCAATTTATGTATGAATACATGAGAAAAATGTTAAGAAAATTGTTAACGTAGCTCTCACTTTAATAAGAATTCTTTGGAACACTAGTGCCATTAGAAAAAGAAATATTGCCGTAAAATCAATTTATATACTAAAAATGTTTGCTGCATTTGATTTTTTCTTATGTTGTAAAAATTATATTTCAATGCACAATTCAATTAAGAGAATATTTTTCTCCAAAATTAAATTTATTATACATAGTGTAATATACATTTACCAAATACCAAGAACTTTCAATTAAGATATCGGTAATAATTTTACTTTTGTTAAGAGAAAACTTTTCCGTTCATTGGTCTTCTCAATATTCTTGTTGGGTATTTTTTGTTGTTCGAAATACGAATTCCATCTAATACAATATATTATACAAAAAAAGAATGACCGAGACGAACGACTAACGATTTGGATGGGAAAGAAATACGCAAATTGGTGTCATCGACCAGAGCCTATACTACCGATGTTAATTGACGACTCTTTTACAGACCAGAAGGTCTGGTACACAGTCCATGAATTGGTCTATTATTTCCAAATCACTAAAGACTAAATTGGTGTAACGAAGAGAATAATTGTAAATTTCTTTTTATTACTTTATTAGTCTCATTAATTAAGTGGTGGTTAATTAATAAAGTTATTACATTTGCAATTTCATAAAGTATTACAGAATAATATTTTTTAGGAAATGTAGTAAAAAATTCGCCAAGTAAATTAGAGTCTATTAAAAAAATAACGGATATATAAAGTGACTTCAAAGGTAAAGGCGAAAGAAGTGGTATTTTCTTCAGTTTACCGCGATCGTGATGGAGTTAAGACGTATTTCTTCGCTCTCGCGGTATTTTACAAGTCCATAATCAGTTTTCTTTTGAAAAATAAGTTTTAAAGAAAAAAATATTTGTTTAGTGCGTGTGAAATTTGATTATATTCTATTATGATGTACGTGATACTTGATTATATTCCAATTTGATGGTGACAAAATTGACTTATATAAAAAAAACCCGTTTGAAATTCGCTGTGGTCAATTGACCGACAAAAAGCCAAGAAATTTCAGAAAAATAGCCAATGTGTAATTGTATTAAACCCTAAGTGATGTGATAGTGGCGAATTTTTATGTGTGTTTGATCATTACCGTGTATCACGAATATTCCCACATTAGTAGACGCTCTCGTGTGTAAACTTAATCCAATATTCCTCCTTATTTAATCGACGTGTAATATTTATTTAGAAATTTTTGATATTGTGATGACCACATTAAAAATCCAATATAACACAAGAAATAATTACATTTTATATTACTGTACATCTTCATGGGACCATTACAAAGAACTGTTTTAATTTTGACCTTTCACTTTACACGTTATGCCCGAAATTTTTCCACGTTATTTTTGTGGTCATTCTGATTTTGCAATTTCCTTAACTCTGTTTATTGTATGGTAAATTTTAAATACATTTTCACCTCTCGGAATATGGGTATGTTGTGTAAAAAACGAATGAAAGTGATAAGCCCAAGGTGTCTTTCACCAATTACATTAATTTCACATAGTAAAGAAATGCTTGATGAAGACCATTAAGTTTCGTAAACTGGCTAAAAAAATTTTTCCTACAAAAAACGAATATTTAATTAAATTCTTTTTTAAGTGAAATTATTCAAATTTATCTATCCAAATTTATATTTATTTAAACTAGAAATTATTTAAATTTATTTAATTTTTTTATAAAATTTATACTAAATAAATAAATTTAAAATGAATATCAAAGCTATTTGCATAAGTTGAAATACTAACCTTTAATGGAAAAACGTTTTGAGATCCGGTTGTTCTTGTTTTGAATATGTAGTTTCAAGCACTTGTAGCTGGTCCGTTTTAAACAAATTTCGACCTTTGCCTTTTATAACAGACCATGATTAATTACCAGAACTTATTTGGACCGGAACCTTGTGTCCACAAGAAGTACAAGAATCGTGAGTGGGCTCTTTTTGACGTAATGATACCTGAGAATATGTTTCCAGTAGAGTAATTTGTATTTAGAAATGGAAAGAATCATTGTGTATTTAGAGAATTTCTAAATTAGAGTGATTAATAATTATTAATTGTCCAAAATTGACTTAGTGGCTCTGTTTATGATGATTAATACTCTATTGTTGCGCAAATTAACGCAAATGGGGTAATAATAATTCATTTGAAAATTTCTCACGAATTATGAGTTATATTTATTATAATCGTATAATTGTTATGAATGGATAAAAGTAGGTTAAACTAATTATTTAAATACCCCTAAACGTAATTTTTGATTGTTTAAATTTTTAAGAATAAAAACCCTATTTTGAAATCAAAATTTAGGTAAACTCATCGAAACCGTTTGGTTCTCTTATTAGAAAAGGATATTATAAAATAATATATTTTGGTCATAGGTATAATTATGATTTATTTCTATTATAATGGTATAACTTTAATGGAGGAATAAAAGTTACCGTTGGTTTATTTGNGTTCTCTTATTAGAAAAGGATATTATAAAATAGTATAGTTTGGTCATAGGTATAATTATGATTTATTGGTATAACTTTAATGGAGGAATAAAAGTATGTTCAACTAATTACATAAATACCTCCTACCGTTGGTTTATTTANAAGAAAAAAACCCTATTTTGAAATCAAAATTTAGGTAAACTCATCGAAACCGTTTGGTTCTCTTATTAGAAAAGGATATTATAAAATAATATATTTTGGTCATAGGTATAATTATGATTTATTTCTATTATAATGGTATAACTTTAATGGAGGAATAAAAGTTACCGTTGGTTTATTTGAATATAAAAATCTCTTTGGAAATCAAAATTTCCTAAATCCGTTTTACATTAGTACAACTTAAAATCAACCCCTCGACAAAATGATTTGTCCCCCTTTTTAGAAAAGGACAGTCTATAATATAGTCATACATAATAAGACGCCTGCGCACTTGTAACGGTCGATATATTTGCATTTTCCACAAAATAGTCTGGAAGTGAGCTGTCAAGTGGTTTAGTAGGGGAGAGTTTGATAAAAAAAATAAAGAAAATGACTTCCTTATGGTTTTGTGACTTGTTATCGATGCAAAATCTGTGATATAGTGATGTTAAGAGTAGTTTATTTAGCTCAAAGTTGATAAAAGTGATCTTAATTGTGCATATCACAACATTTTATCACAATCAATCAGCTGATTGGATTCGCATTAAAACACGAGCCTGTAACTTTGATAGTGGAGAAAATTACTTGATAATTCCGAGGAGGGAATTTCTCCATTTGATAATAACAAACTACAGTAGTCGAATTTAGACCAAGGTTGAGGGCAGCTGTTTGACGAGCACAAGTGTCATTGTTTTTCGGAATCTTGTCCAGACACAATGGCTATACGATTTATTAGGGCGAAATTGGTGCTATTCTTACAATTTTGAACACTTTTCTCTAGAATTCAATTAATCAACGAAAGTGAGGGATTGTGAGTGTGTGTTTAAAAGGGGAAAATTAGGAAGAATTTTAAGATGACGAGCAACATGAGTGCTGATATCGACATTGCCACGGAATGCTGTCCAACAGATGTGGCAGCACCACTTGCCGCACCAAGACTTTATCCTCCAATTCCTAAACCCAGATCAGGTAGATAACACATCTCTACCAAAAGCACATTATCGGCACTTGAAATTGTGTGGGATAAATCACTTTGAACTTTAGTTACATTTAGTAAAATTGCCTTAAAATAACCATATGTTTTATATTTGTTATTATTAATAATTTTATTAATTGATTTAGTATCTTAAATAGTATAATATTAGTATGTGAATATTCAATTAATTTATGCTAATTTTTAAGTGAAAGTACTATATTTGAACAGTTTAAAATATGTTTTTGTGTTTAATGTAAAGAATCATCAAATAAAACTTTAAATTTTAAAATATATTAATATTAATAATTTTAACTACTGTTTTTTATCTGAAATAGTTGTAGTATAAAATTAGTATAAAATATTAATATAATCTATATTTGTTTATAAAAGAAAATAGATTATTAATAAAAACAATTTATATTGTAATTATATTACATTGTAATTATGGTATATTACTATTTTTAAGCTGTTCAAAAACTACTTTAAACAAATGACGGTTTACGTTTTACTTATACGGTGTAGTATTTTACAATTCATTAGAAATTATTCAACAATGGAAAGAACGTGTCATTATTATATACTCATTATTATATAATTGTCTCGAATGCNATTTTACAATTCATTAGAAATTATTCAACAATAGAAAGAACGTGTCATTATTATATACCTACTCATTATTATATAATTGTCTCGAATGTTAAAAAGATTAATCACCATTATTTATATATATATATATATATCACATAAAACTTTATAAAACTCCAAGAATTAATGATNACGGTGTAGTATTTTACAATTCATTAGAAATTATTCAACAATGGAAAGAACGTGTCATTATTATATACTCATTATTATATAATTGTCTCGAATGCTAAAAAGATTAATCACCATTATTTATATATATATATCACATAAAACTTTATAAAACTCCAAGAATTAATGATATGTTAAACATTTTTATTAGTTGATATAATTGATTAGCTAATAAAAGAAAGATGACCTCATTTAATCATCAGCTAATATGTCTTTTTCCGATATAATGGCTAAAACCACCCTAAAATCTATACAACCCTCGACTGATGAGTCACGTCCCCAACCACAATCCAAACATTTCGAAGGAAGCAATTTCCATTCGTTTTCATTTGATTGTTTGGAAACAAATTTAACAAATTTCAGAACTGGAATAAAAAAGTGTGTGTGTGTAAAATTAAATACCACTGCAAAGTGTTTGGGAATTTGTGCAATCTGATAGAATTAGTTCAAAGACCTTGTAGTTTGGCCAAGTGAATCAAAAAATTGTAATAAATGCAATGCAAGATGCATTGAACTAGTTTTAATTGCTCTATTATAAATTCGCAACATACGATACGAGTATTGCACTGTTTTATCTCTTGGATTTACCATTTTTTTCTCACCACACCACCATTGATTAAAATGCTTTAATTACCCAATTTCTTATTGTCTTGGAATTTTTCCCTGTCTAATTACAGTGCTGACTCTGTCGCAAGGTGAGAACGTGCGACAGGTGGAAGGGAGCAGTGAGCAGAGACGAGCGGAATCTCAGCAAAATAGAGCGAAAGAAGGCAGTAGTAGTACAACGTCGTCTCCAGTGTTAAACAGATCGAGCTCTCCAGCACAGAATAGGTCGGAAATGTCAACTTTAACTAGAAATAAGCAGAGAAGAATTGAAGTGGACTACTCCTTGTTTCAAGACGATGATTTTATTAGCTTACCATCGACCAGTAGTAGCTCGGCAAACAGTTCCATGGTCCACGACAATAAGAATATTACCAAAGAGAACGATCAAAATGTTCATAACGTGGTGCCACTCAGAAGACGTGAGTAGAAATTTTATGGACTATCATTTGAAAATTAATAGTTATTTACAAAACTAGGTCGGTAAGATTAGACATTATTAAACACTGAGGTTGCCAAAAAGTCGAGCGTAATGAGTGTTTTATTAAAGACCCGTGTATTTAAAGATGAATTTCGACCATATAATAATTATTTTTACAATTAGATCGATAAGATGACACATTATTAAATACTAGAGTTTTTTTAAATCACGAACTGCAGCGATTTTTTTTTTATATAAAATGCCTGTGTATTTAGTTTTATTTAGTACTTTACTTACTCTAGTAATACAATCGTGATTTATGGAATACATCAATTATTAAATTTATGTAAATATTTTAATTAACACGATTTTCATCTCGTTAAGATTAAACTTTAGATAACCTAATTGTTAACTCATGATGTAAAATAAAATTAAAACGAGCTTTAAAGTTTAAATTATAATTTTCATTGATTAACTTGTAAGATAAGCCGAGACATATTAAATTAATCAATATTATATTTAATGAAATGTTAATGATTATGATAGCTTCTTTGCTACTTTAAAAGGATTATTAGTATAATTATCACTTTTAATTCTATTTTTGCCTAATATTTTTGTCGTTAATTTTAGCGACTGATTTGGACACATCAAGAAGAGCCTCCTATTCATCACGACGCCATACTATAGTAGGTTGTCACCAGGATGACCCAGATAATCCAAATCCAAGTACAGAGCCGGTAGTACTGGAAGAACAGCAGCTCGCCAATAAATCGGCTTCATCCAAGCCCAAAGACGAAGAAGGGGAAGAGGCGACCAATGAAAACGACAATAGACTCTCTTTAACGCTGGAAGAGATTGTCCACATCCGATCTGTAATGACTAAGGCCGAGCTGGAGAGTTTACCGATAGAGGTGCGCATTAAAGAAGACGTCGAACGACGAAAGGTAAGATTATTTTGGACAAGAGAAATGAATGTCGCTAGATTTATGCGCTTTTTGTGATGATCTCCCATCTCTAACCGGCTACATTTTCTCTCTTTCATCTGTTTTGCGTGCCATTTCGTGGCCATCATCAACATCATGGTATGGAATCGACTTATAGGTGTGCTTCCTGTGCTTGAAAACGCGTTTCAGTATTTTTGGGCCGTGGGGCGTTCAATGTAAATTGTGTCGGAAAACTATTTGTTCAAAGTGTTACACAAAAGTAAGCCACAATATATTTTTAATCGATTTTTTTGTTTGTTGGGAGCAGAATTAGACTGACCGAGTGATATACATACGTTCCAGATGAAAATACCCGCGGATCACTTCCGGAATGTGCCAGTGGTGTTGCTATCCCCATCTCTGATCAGCAGTCCAGCCACGTCGGGCACTTCGTCGCCTTGTCACAGTGCCGGGCAATACAACTATCCACAGAACATGCATGACATTGACTCATTTCCCAAATCATTAATGGAGAGGCTCATGCGACCCGAGACAGACCAAAAGGTATCACTAACAATCCAACATCATTATTTATCTCATTACGTTGGCATATAAATATATTTTTATTTTTTAACTTTATTTTAACCATACATAAAATTTTTTTTAGATTTATATTCGTAATGCTTAACGAAAAGTTAAAATTAATGTTTAATATACTAATTTCAAGAGTTATTCTATGTGATTCGGGAAATAGATATAATATAATTGAGAAAATTTACTATTTTATGTATAATCATACTTTATAAAGTTCTTACAAAATAAACTTGACCAAAAGAATATTTACCTAATCAAATAGATTAAAAGAAGTAAGGCATTAAACTTCAAACCTTGTTGTTGAGTGACTAATATTATTTTAACCTTACTAATAATATTCAAATCTTTGGTATACAACTGTTAAACTGAAATAAAAGTGCCCAAATGTTTAAGAGTTATTTACAAGGGTGTAAAATCAGCTTAGTTTTAAAAATTGAAACTAACCGAAGGCTAGAGTACATAAATTGCTAATTTTAAAGTAATTTTATGGACTTATATTACTTGGTTGGGTTTAACCTTCGGTAAAATAAGAAAAAATGTAGAACATTCCCGCAGCATGGTCAGATGGAAGGCCTTCGAAATTTTGAAATACATATATATTTTACACATATTAAGTTTTTAAGTTTTTTATTTCTTTTGTATTGATTTTTTTTAAACAATGAATTAATATTTTTAAAATTAGTTTTAAAAGAAGATTTTATGTCCTGCTCGGGTGTAAATTCAGTTTTTTAATTAGGGAGAAAAAGAAACGCAAAACAAATTTTGTCTTAATGATAAAATTTAAGCGTCATTTTATTTCCTAAACTTCATATGTTATTGATCTAGGATTTTGTCGTTAAAGAGAATTTCAAAATAAATTATGTCCTGTTCAGGAGTAAAAACTATTTGATTTTAAACCCTTGTCTTGTAGGTGTGTAGCACTAATAATCTGAATAATTTTTAACATTATTTTATATCTAAGCAATTTCACTAATTTATCTCAATTTTTAGACACGTTGGGCCATTGGCAGTGCACCTGCATCGCCACGACACCACCTCTCCTCCAATTCGAGTACGCCAGGCATCATAACAGAGCACATGGCCACGTTATCTTTGTATCAACCGGAAGCGCATAGTATAGTGACCAGTTGTGCCAAGGACAAGAGCATGAACTCGTTGATGACGCGCAGCATGGAGGGTCCGAGGAGTCTTCCTTTGCAGAGTCCTGCACGCGCTCATTCCGTGTCGAACACTCTGGAACGACGGAACCGATTCCCGTTGTTGACGGCGGAGCAGAAGGAGAACATGCGAGGGGAGCTGATGGCGGTGTGCAACGATTGTCGGGGCTTGGTCCTGGAGATTATCCGATCTTCGCGCCAACAAACGAGGTCCAGTGCCAGGAACAAAGCCATCAAGAACCTTACGCTGGATTTAACACCCATTTACAAGCCCTGCTAAAAAACCTTTGACAGTTCCAAGGAAAAACGCATTAATTAGCACGAAAACCAAATATAGTGACTGCCCTTATTTTATTTCCCATTTTATCCTCTTCATCATCGATCCTCAGGCAGATCTCAATCATCACATGTCGTGTCTATAGTGTTGTTTAGTTCAGAGAAACATTTACATTGTAATGCATACATGCTGAGCTGATCCAAATTTCGATGTAAATTAATATAATACGATTGGATTGTGACCCACGCACATACCTGACTGTTGAGTAGTTATTTCTTTATTAATTGCAATAGTAATATGGATTATATTTAAATGTTGATTATGTTTTCTGATATTATTGCAAATAAATTCATTAAAACAATTGATTTGTTTATGAAACACTTTTATTAAATTTTT